>JACXGI010003459.1:48148-62495 GCA_016801175.1 Esox masquinongy | reverse complement strand
GGTGGCCAGGAAGATTGTGCAAGATAACACTGTATAAATATGTGTATCCCGGGTTGGCCAGACAGTTGTTCCTGCAGGTCAACTCGGCTTTTATGATTACTCATTAAAAGTCTACATTGAATCCACAAACTCCTGAGTTATTGCATCTTTTGAGTTGTTGCATCCTTTTTGGCAAGAAGATATATTTTTCCACGACAATAGCAGCTATAACGTCTGCGTTTGTTGAAGGGACTGTGTTCAAACATGACGAACAACGAAAACGGTATTACAAACTTTAAGTATTGCAATGATGACACTACTACTTCTCTAAATGCAACATATGATGTCATCCCAATGTCATTGGGAAGAACATCGTTTCCATCCATCCGTTAACCTTTTTCTGGACAGCTTTCCCAGTTAAAACATGATTTTGTATCAATAGTTATGATTGATAGGAGAACATCGTTTGCGTCCACCAGCTAGCTATTATTCTAGCAGCAGTCGTTTAGGAAGGCATTGGGAGTTTTATCCCTTCCTAAATATTTGATTATATCTTTTCATGTGACAACACTGAAGAAATAACACTTTGCTACAATGTAAACTAGTGAGTGTACAGCTTGTATAACAGTGTAAATTTGCTGTCCCCTCAAAATAACACACAGCCATTAAAGTCTAAACCACTGGCAACAAAAGTGAGTACACCCCTAAGTGAAAATGTCCAAATTGGGCCCAAAGTGTCAATGTTTTGTGTGGCCACCATCATTTTCCAGCACTGCCTTAACCCTCTTGGGCATGGAGTTCACCAGAGCTTCACAGGTTGCCACTGGAGTCCTCTTCTACTCCTCCATGGCGACATCATGGAGCTGTTGGATGTTAGAGACCTTGCGCTCCTCCACCTTCTGTTTGAGGATGCCCCACAGATGCTCAATAGGGTTTAGGTCTGGAGACATGCTTGGCCAGTCCATCACCTTTACCCTCAGCTTCTTTAGCAAGGCAGTGGTCGTCTTGGAGGTGTGTTTGGGGTCGTTATGATGTTGGAATACTGCCCTGCGGCCCAGTCTCCGAAGGGAGGGGATCATGCTCTGCTTCAGTATGTCACAGTACATGTTGGCATTCATGGTTCCCTCAATGAACTGTAGCTCCCCAGTGCCGGCAGTACTCATGCAGCCACAGACCATGAAACTCCCACCACCATGCTTGACTGTAGGCAAGACACACTTGTCTTTGTACTCCTCACCAGGTTGCCGCCACACACGCTTGACACCATCTGAACCAAATAAGTTCATCTTGGTCTCATCAGACCACAGGACATGGTTCCAGTAATCCATGTCCTTAGTCTGCTTGTCTTCAGCAAACTGTTTACAGGCTTTGTTGTGCATCATCTTTAGAAGAGGCTTCCTTCTGGGACGACAGCCATGCAGACCAATTTGATGCAGTGTGCGGCGTATGGTCTGAGCACTGACAGGCTGACCCTCCACCACTTCAACCTCTGCAGCAATGCTGGCAACACGCATACGTCTATTTCCCAAACACAACCTCTGGATATGACGCTGAGCACGTGCACTCAACTTCTTTGGTTGACCATGGCAAGGCCTGTACTGAGTGGAACTTGTCCTTTTAAACCGCTGTATGGTCTTTGCCACCGTGCTGCAGCTCAGTTTCAGGGTCTTGGCAATCTTCTTATAGCCTAGGCCATCTTTATGTAGAACAACAATTCTTTTTTTCAGATCCTCAGAGAGTTCTTTGCCATGAGGTGCCATGTTGAACTTCCAGTGACCACTATGAGGGAGTGTGAGAGCGATGACACCAAATTTAACACACCTGCTCCCCATTCACACCTGAGACCTTGTAACACTAACGAGTCACATGACACCGGGGAGGGAAAATGGCTAATTGGGCCCAATTTGGACATTTTCACTTAGGGGTGTTCTCACATTTGTTGCCAGCGGTTTAGACAGTAATGGCTGCATGTTGAGTTATTTTGAGGGGACAGCAAATTTACAGTTATACAAGCTGTACACTCACTACTTTACATTGTAGCAAAGTGTCATTTCTTCAGTGTTGTCACATGAAAAGATATAATCAAATATTTGCAAAAATGTGAGGGGTGTACTCACTTTTGTGAGATACTGTATATAGTTTCTATTTATTTCAACATTTCTGTAATACTAGAATCATGTGTAAAAGAGACCTGGGTCTCAGCTTGACTTCCTTGTACAAAGAGAGGTAAAATAACACATTCAGACTTTAAGCAAATGTGTGAACATGTTTTTTTTGGAAAGTACTACCTTTTAGCTAATGGTTGGCAGAGGTAAACCCAGTGACCTGCTTTATGATACCACAATCATGAATTAAAAAAAATATATATATATTGGCCTCTGTCAGCTAGTTCAGCTTTAACTATGAAGCTCTGCTTGGCTTTCAGCCTCAATAACACATCGGCGTTGATACAAAAACAGACTTTAAAAGTACATACACATACAAACACGCATAATAACTTACATCATAGGGTGTATAATACGTGTTCAATGGCCTGTTTCTCCTTGAAGAATTTTCAGGGACAGATCCTGTCAACAGACACAAACACAATCTGTTTAATGAGTAGGCCTTGGGAAGCAGGAATACACACATACATACACAAACACACCGAAGTGCAGGAGTACAGCATTTTTACAGTGTCTTTGTGAGTCCATGATGCTCAAAGTGGTTGGCTGACTGTCTCCTCAGGCTGATCATATTCACATATAGTCTGAGTCACAGTGACATTGCTGCCAAGACCACGCAAATGAGACAGATAAGATCCTCACTGCTTGAATACATTGAAAAAAGAAATCTCTTCCAATCTCTGTCATGGGTTGGTTGTGAGAAGGCAAGTGTTCACCAATTAGCAACACCATCAAAATTGATAAAAATCTATTGCTTCGATAAAAGTAACAGATGCATAATTGAGTAATATACTCACTACTTATTAATTGGAAAACTCCATAGGATGTTGACTCTTTTAAAGCATTAGCACATTAGCAGTTATATGCTGTATATATCAGCAGGTGCGGACTGGGGTAAAATACAGTATAGGCCCGGGAATCTGAAGTGGAATGGCCCGAGGGGGGGGGGTTATGTCACATTTATGTTGGGAATTGTGTTTACTGCGCATTTATGTCGTGAATTGTGTTTACTCACCACTCATCTGTGAATCCTGCCGTTAAATGCAGGGTTTTTCCTGGCTCTACATTAGGCAAAGGTGATACCCCAACCCCCGCTACCCTGGGTTCTACCGGACTCCCCTCTGTGATATACTTTATATAATATCTGGCTACACACTTGAAAATGTCAATCAAATTACAATACCTCGAAAAGCATAGGTGTGTTTCGATGTTGGATAACATACCTGCAGCTTTCCAGAGAGAGGGGCTGATGGGTGTTTTAAACAGAATCCTAACATAATGGTTATTGTACTTGGTGCCTTGATCAAGAGCACAATGGTAGATGGTAGAACTATTGCATCATAGACCAGCAACTTTCTATTTAGATTTACATAGGATACCAATAGATTCTGCCAGTCATTGTGATAATTTGAGGGGAAACATTTATGGGCCATGACATACCCAGTTCTAATGGACCAACTTGGAAAAAGTTGGTCCAAAACTAAGTAAGCTCCTGTGCTTACTTAGTTTTAAATCAAGCAATGTCCATAGTTTACAATAAAACATAATATGTCTTTAACATAATGCACTGCTTTTGAAACAGAAAATTGTTTATTTAGGACCTAATTTGAACACATTATAAAATTGTGATTAATCATGATTAACTACAGATATTTATGTGATTAATCGCAATTAATTATTTTAATTGTTTGACAGCATTTATATATATATGTACAGCTCTGGAAAAAATTAAGAGACCACTCCTAATTTTTCTTAAATCAGCATCTCTACATGTATGGCAGCCATTCCATTCCAGTGTCTGTTAAATTCCAACACAGACACATCTCATTTACCATAATGAGGTACTGATTAGGTGATTACCTGAACCAAATCTAATTTAACGAGGGAAAGTATAAAAACCACAGCTGTGGTCATCACTATCCTCTTGCAATAGGACCTGCTGGATGGCAAAAACAGTGCAAATAGTACCTCAAAGGTAATTTGAATAAAAAAATAACTATTCAGCATGACAAAAGAGTTGAAAAGAAAAGCTTTGAGTGAGGAAAAGAAGGGTTCAATTCTGGCTTTACTATGGAGTTTTCTATGAATAGTAAAACCAGAGAAACTGATAATTTTGCAGTGGTCTCTTAATTTTTTCCAGCACTGGATATATAAATGCATGTGCTGTATAAATATAGCACCAGTCAAATGTTTGGACACACCTACTCATTCAAGTGTATTTCTTGACTGAATTGGTGTCAGCAAAACTATGAAGTAACACATGGAAACATGTAGTAATCAAAATAGTGTTAAATCAAAATACATTTATATTTTAGATTCTTCAGAGTTGCCACCATTTGCCTTGACAGCTTTGCACACTTAGCATTTACTAAACCAGCTTAAACTTATTTTCAGGTACGTGCAGCTTGAGCTTTGCTACACTCAACCAATGGTATGATTTCTGTCTTAAGTTTATTTGTTTCACAGGCTTTGGGATTTCGCAAATTTGGTTTCACTCCTCCAGTGTTCTTGTGGGAAAAGCTCTTTTATCTCTTGATCAGAGTTCAAATTGTGAGACTGTTAAAGCTACTATCCTTTGGGCTTACATTTAGTTCCAGAGGTATCCTACAAAAGATTAGTAATTTGCAAAAAACACGTTCCCATGTTCCAGTATTCAAAATGTTAGTTTGTTTGGAAAAAAGATGACTACTGGAATAATAAAATGGGAGAAATATTTCATATGTTTACCCAAGAACTCCAAAGCAGGTTTGGGGTAATTGAAGATCTGTACTATAGACACTGTACAGACAATCCCACAGATATAGCAGGGTAAGCAGTGATACAATAGCTGCCCTGGAGGACAAACATCCATAGAACTGGCTTCTGTTTAAAAAAGGAAATGGTTTTCCCAGTAATTCTGATGGTCGACCTTGAGGGACGACCTGAAGACTTAAGCTCAATTTGCCAGCAAAAACACTGTAGTTTTACAACAAGTTTCAGTTTGACAAGGCAACCTCAATTTTACAGAACTGAACTCCTTGTCACAAAATATTTTGAGTGTGTATCCACTGGACAGATGGACTGGATTTGCTAGCTTGTAAGATGACCATACAGCGGTTTGTGAGTTTGAGTGAGAAGACAGGACAAAAAGTAAAGTAGCGCAAAAGTATGTGATATTTATTCCCTCAACAGTGTAACAAATTCACATTCAGTAGAACACTTCCAACACAGTGATAATGCCTTAAAACCTATAGTCCCCCCGGAAATTAGAAAAGGCAAACTTTACTGGCAGGAAATGATAAGTGTAATTAGTGATGATAAGTGTATTCACTTGTTCTTTGCCCGTATTCACACACAAGACTGGGGTTGCCTGCAGGGTCCTTAAGGTTGCCAGGCTGCCTGAATGTTCACAATTACAATATTTTCTTGACCTGATAGAAAAGGTATCACATTAGGTTGGTTGTGAAATCAACAGGTTGTTACACAATATTGGCAAACACAATCTTTTATTATAACAAGGTTATCAGTTTCTCAAGTTTATTATTTCCTCCAGCCCAGCTTGCTAACTGTAGAACATCCAGAACATTCATGATGTTTGACTGCTCTCTGGGGACTGTGTCAGGATACCAGGAAGATGTATCTGCAACAAAGCAATCATAAGTAACTTCCAGGACTACGTTTGTTCATCTCTTGCTCAATCAACACATAATATATGTTATCACCACAATGTACTACATTAATTTTATATGGCCATAACTCTAGTGAACAATGGAATTTTTTATCTATGTTAGTGTGAGCACAACAAACCCTCATACTGTACATACTTGTCTTTTGCATGCAGAGCCATAAATGAATTTCCGCACAACCTCAACAAGCTCTGAAAGATATTCTTCAATTCAACAATAATATACAGTTAGGTATATGAACTGTAAAAAATTGGACACTGACACAAGTATTGTTATTTTGGCTGTTTACCAAAATATATTCAAATTACAGTTAAATAATGAATGTGGGCTTAAAGTGCAGTCTCTCAGCTTTAATTTGAGGGTATTCACACCCGAATTGGAGGAAGGGTTTAGGAATTACAGCTCTTTAATATGTAGCCCCCTCTTTTTCAAGGGACCAAAAGTAATTGGACAATTGGCTCAAAAGCTGTTTCATGGACAGGTGTGGACCATTCCTTTGTTATTTCCTCATCAATTAAGCAGGTAAAAGGTCTGGAGTTGATTCCAGGTGTGGCACTCTCATTTGGAAGCTGTTGCTGTGAACCCACAAAAGCGGTCAAAGAAGCTCTCAACGCAAGTGAAACAGGCCATCCTTAGGCTGCAAAAAAAAATCCATCAGAAAGATAGCAGGAACATTCTGACGAAAAAAAGAACGCACTGAGCTCTGCAACACAAACAAGCCAGGAGGTCCACGGAAGACAGGAGGCAGACACTCTCTAGGAGGTAGACATATAATTATCCAAGTCTTCCATGAAGAGAAGACTTCACAAGAGCTAATACAGAGGGTTCACCACAAGGTGCAAACCATTCATAAGCCTCAACAATAGAAAGGCCATATTAGACTTTGCCAAAAAACATCTAAAAAAGCAAGCCCAGTTCTGGAACAGCATTCTTTGAACAGATGAAATTATGATTAACCTGTACCAGAATGATGGGAAGAAAAAAGTACGGAAAAAGCTTGAAATGGCTCATGATCCGAAGCATACCACATCATCTGTAAAACACATTGGAGGCATTGTGATGGCATGGGCATGCATGGCATCCAATGGCACTGGGTCACTAGTGTTTATTTATGATGTGACAGAAGATAGAAGCAGCTGGATGAATTCTGAATAGTATAGGGATATATTGTCTGCTCAGATTCAGACAAATTTAGTAAAGTTGATTGGACAGCGTTTCACTTTACAGATGGACAATGACCCAAGACATACTGCGAATGCAAACCCAGGAGTTTTTTAAGGCAAAGAAGTGCAATATTCTGCAATGGCAGAGTCAATCACCTGATCCCAACCCGGTCGAGCATGCTTTTCACTTGCTGAAGACAACTTAAGGCAGAAAGACCCACGAACAAACAACTGAAGACAGCTGCAGTAAAGGCCTGGCAAAGCATCACAAAGGAGGGAACCCAGAGTTTGGTGATGTCCATGCTTTCCAGACTTCAAGCAGTCATTGGCTGCAAATGATTCTCGACAAAGTATTAAAAATGAACATTTTATTTATGATTGTGTTAATTTGTCCAATTTCAATTGAGCCACTGAAATAAGGGGACTGTATATGAAAATGGTTGCAATTCCTAAATGTTGTATACAATGTTTTTGATCAACCCCTTGAATTAAAGCTGAAAGTCTGCACTTTACTTGCATCTCGGTTGTTTCATTTCAAATCCATTGTGGTGGCGTACAGAGACAAAATTATGAAAATTGTGTCAGGGTCCAAATATTTCCAAACCTAACTGTAGATTAATAAATATTACAGAATTACTTATGTACAAATTATTGTGCAAAACATGCCTTCCAAGTCACTGAGTCACTGAGGCAAATACAGTTACACAGTAGTTGGGCAGAAACCAACATGGAATGTATAATTTACCTATTATTGTTTTTTCAGAATAAATTGGAAGCAATATTGTGTTATTTTTCACTTGTTAGTTTTAATTTTCCACTACCTTTTAGTGTTGAAGCATCATCAGTTGTTTTGATTGACGTTTCATTGCTGATGTTTATTTGGCTGCCCAGTGGCATGGGCTAGCCTTATAGTCCAGTGGCCGGGCTCATCCCAAAACATGTTTTATATCATCTCCACTAAAATGTTTTCAGGGGGGTATTCAATAAATTCAATAGATCAGTTTTTTCTGCCTGCATCACTAATTGTGCATTACTGTAACTAGACAGCCAAATAAATCTCTGGAACTTTGACCAAAATAGCTGCCTGGATGATGCTTTAACACTAAACTGTAAGCTAATGCTATGCTAGACATATGTTTGTCTAATCTTTCCTCTGCTTTCTAGCTAGCTGAAATGTACAGTGGATATAAAAAGTCTACACACCCCTGTTAAAATGCCAGGTGTTTGTGATGTAAAAGAATGAGACAAAAATAAATCATGTCAGAACTTTTTCCACTTTTAATGTGACCAATAATGTGAACAATTCAATTGAAAAACAAACTGAAATCTTTGAGTGGGAAAAATGAAAAATAAATGGTTGCATAAGTGTGCACACCCTTAAACTAATATTTTGTTGAAGCACCTTGTAACTAGGATGCGCGTGGAAGACACGCCCTCCCCCCCGACGTGGTATTCGGCGTGCGTCATCGCCAGCCTTCTAGTCACGCTGCTCCTCCTCCCACGGCACTGTCATGTCTTGCTACTGCACACACCTGGTGTCCATTCCCTCATTAGGTTGCCTATATTAGTTCCCATGTTTCTGGGCGTCTTTGTGTGGTATTGTTCTATGTTTTGGTGTTGTGAATATAGTGCGCCATTGGCACTATTCATTTTGCGCTTGTACGCCTTTTTTTTCCCTTGGTATGTGCAACTTTCTTTGAATAAGAAACTACATATTACATACCTCCCTGCGTTTGGCTCCTTTCCTTGCACACGATGACAACACCCGCACGACAGTATACCACACCTACTGAATGGAGTCAGCAGGGAGCGACTTGCTGCATCAGCACGGGGACATGATCGCGTCCCTGGGGGAGGCCATGACCGAGATGGTCCAGGCAATGCGGCGGTTGGAGGCGAGGCTGCTGCCCGAGCAGACACCACCAGCACTCAACCCGGCCGAAGTACCTCTTCCATCGTCTCCACCGTCGCAGACGAGGACAATACAATTGAGCCTTCCCCAGGGATTCAACGGAGACGCAGCCCAGTGCTCCGGGTTTCTGTTACAGCTAGGGCTGTATTTCGCCTCCCTCAACCTTCACCCGGGAGATAGGGAGAGGGTCTCGGCCCTTGTCTCCTGCCTGAGGGGTAAGGCGTTGGACTGGGCCAACTCCGTTTGGTCCGCTAACGGGCCGGAGTTGGCCCATTACGAGGCGTTCGTCGGCCTCTTTCGGGCCGTTTTCGATCATCCGCCCGATGGCAGGGAGGTCGGCGAGCGTCTTGTGTACCTCAGGCAGGGGACGAGGAGTGTGCAGGCCTTCGCCCTAGAGTTCAGGACCCTGGCGGCGGGGTCGAGCTGGAACGAGAGGGCACTTATAGATCATTTCCAGTGCCATTTACAGCCTGACGTCCGTAGGGAGCTGGCATGCCGGGACGTTTGACCAGCTCATCGACATGGCGATCCGGTTGGACAACCTGCTAGCCATCCGCGAACGCACCGGGAATGATTTCCCCCCTCCGGCTCACCCCATCGTCAGACCTGAACCCATGGAGGTGGGAGGCGCCGCACATAGGGAGACGGTGCGGCCTAGAGAGTGCTCCTTTTGTGGGAGGAAGGGGCACTCTGCCTCGCACTGTTTCTAGCAGAGAAGGGTTGAGCGGAGGAAGCCTGACATCCCTACACCGAGTCAGGTGAGTAGACCACAAATACTGTCAGGGCTCTCTGCGACTTACATGACACTTTTGGTGGCCTTCCCCGATTTCCTTGTAAATTCTCAGTGTAAGGTGCTCGTAGACTCAGGCACAGCTGGGAATTTTATGGACACCAGTTACGCCCAGAGATTGCGCATTCCACTGGTGCCGTTGCCCAGGCCTAGGTCCATTACGGGCTTGGACAGCAAACCTCTGGGTACCGGTCTAGTTGAGAACGTCACGGTGCCCCTCACTATGACTATCCAACACGCCCATACAGAACAGATTGAATTGGCCCACATTGGCCCGGGGATTGTGCGATAAACCTAAAGGGAGATGCTGTGCCGCCTTATTGTCATGTGTATCCCGTCGCAGGCAGAGACAGCAGCGATGGAGACCTATGTGGCCGAATCCCTGCGGCAGGGACAGATCTGCCGTTCCACCTCGCCCGCCTCCTTTTGCGTCCATGCATTGACTACAAGGCGTTAAATAAACTGACGATCCAGTATTCATATCCTATTCCCCTGATTTCCCAATACATCGAGTCAATGCATGGGGCGCGCTTCTTCACGAAACTGGACCTCAGGAGCGTGTACAATTTGATGAGAATCCGAGAGGGAGACGAGTGGAAAACGGCCTTCAGCACCACCACGGGGCACTACGAATACCTGGTGATGCCGTATGGGTTGATGAATGCCCCCGGCAGTGTTTCAGTCCTTTGTGAACGATGTGTTTAGGGACATGCTGGGGCGCGGAGTAGTGGTTTACATTGACGACATCCTTGTGTATTCTGCTACACGTACTGAGCATGTGTCTCTCGTTCACAGGGTGCTGAGGAGGTTGTTGGAGCATAGCCTGTATGCTAAGGCGGAGAAGTGCGCGTTCTTCCAGCGAGCCGTCTCTTTCCTCGGGTTTCGGATTTCCACCGGTGGGGTGGAAATGAAGGTCGATCGTGTGTCAGCCATGCGTAATTGGCCCGTTCCTACCACGGTTAAGGCGGTGCAGCGGTTTATTGGGTCTGCCAATTTCTACCGTAGGTTTATACGGGGCTTCGGCAAGGTAGCAGCTCCTATTACTTCCTTGTTGAAGGGTGGGCCGAGCCGGATCACCTGGACGGCCAAGGCAGACGTCGCATTTCGCACCCTTAAGAGAATGTTCACCTCTGCCCCGGTTCTGGCTCACCCCAATCCGTCACTGCCGTTCATAGTGGAGGTGGATGCCTCGGAGGTAGGGATAGGTGCTGTGTTATCCCAACTGTCAGGTACCCCTTCTAAGCGTCGCCCCTGCGCTTTTTACTCGCGGAAGCTCAGTGAGGCAGAGCGCAACTATGGCGTCAGTGATAGGGAGCTGTTGGCTGTGTTTAGTGCCTTGACTGTTTGGAGACATTGGCTCGAGGGAGCGAGACACCCGTTTGTAGTCTGGACCGACCACCGTAACCTGGAGTACATCCGGGCGGCGAGGAGACTGAACCCTCGTCAGGCCAGGTGGGCGTTGTTTTTTGCCCGGTTTGATTTCACGCTTTCATACGTGCCGGGTATGAAAAACGCCAAGGCAGACGCTCTGTCTCGGTTGTGCCACGCGGGTGGAAGGCGGGTAGATGAAACGCCGATTCTGCCCGCCTCGTGCATTGTGGCGCCGGTTGTGTGGGACGTGGACGCGGACATTCAGCGAGCGTTGCGCAGCGATCCTGGGCCTCCTCAGTGTCCTGCGGATCGTCAGTACGTTCCGCTGGATGTCCGTGACCGTCTCATCTACTGGGCCCACACGTCCCCTTCCACGGGCCACCCGGGCATAGACCGTACCGTGCGCTGCCTTACTGATAAGTACTGGTGGCCTGGTCTGGCCAAGGATGTGAGGGCGTACGTGTCCTCCTGTTCGGTGTACGCTCAGTGTAAGGCACCTAGACACCTTCCAGCGGGTAAGATACAACCTTTGCCCGTTCCACAACGAGCATGGTCTCACTTGTCCGTTGATTTTCTAACCGATCTCCCCCCCTCACTAGGCAATACCACGGTCCTGGTCGTTGTGGACCGGTTTTCAAAGGCCTGCCGGTTCCTTCCCCTCCCCCGTCTCCCGATGGCTCTGCAGACCGCGGAGGCACTATTCACCCATGTCTTCCGGCACTACGGGGTGCCGGAGGACATTGTTTCTGACCGGGGCCCTCATTTCACGTCTCGGGTCTGGAAGGCCTTTATGGGCCGATTGGGGGTCTCGGTCAGCCTCACCTCCGGGTTCCACCCCGAAGCTAATGGGCAGGTGGAGCGTGTGAACCAAGACCTGGGGAGGTTCCTGCGATCTTATTGCCAGGACCGGCTGGGGGAGTGGTCAGAGTTCCTGCCCTGGGCAGAGTATGCCCAGAATTCGCTCTGCCACTCCTCCACTTCCTTGACCCCCTTTCAGTGCGTCCTGGGGTACCAGCCGGTCTTGGCACTGTGGCAGAGCCAGCCCGAGACCGGGGCTCCGGCGGTGGACGACTGGTTCCGGAGCGCCGAGGACACCTGGTCCGTAGCACATCAACACATCCGGCGCGCCGGGGACCGCCAGAAGTCCGCTGCTGACCGCCGGCGTAGCGACGCCCCGGTCTACACTGTGGGCGACCGGGTCTGGCTCTCGACCCAGAACCTCCCTCTCCGGCTGCCCTGCCGGAAGCTGGGGCCGCGGTTTGTGGGGCCGTTCAAAGTCCTGGGGAGAGTGAACGAGGTAACCTATAGATTACAACTTCCCCCTGATTACAGGATTAACGCCTCGTTCCATGTGTCTCTCCTCAGGCCGGTGGTGGCTGGTCCCCTCCAGCAGTCTGAGGTGCGGGCGGTCCCTCCGCCCCCTCTGGACATCGAGGGGGACCCGGCGTACTCTGTCCGTTCCATCCTCGATTCGAGGCGCTGGGGGAGGGGCCTGCAGTACCTGGTGGAGTGGGAGGGGTATGGCCCGGAGGAGCGTTGCTGGGTGCCGGTGGTGGATGTTATTGATCCGGAGCTCCTCGCCGACTTCCATCGTCGGCGCCCTGATCGACCTGCGCGGCGTCCTCCGGGTCGGCCTCGGGGCCAGCGGGGGCGCGCTGCCGGAGCCACGCGTCAAGGGGGGGGTACTGTAACGAGGACGCGCCTGGAAGACGCACGCCCACCCCCCCGGCGTGGTATTCGGCGTGCGTCATCGCCGGCCTTCTAGTCACGCCGCTCCTCCTCCCACGGCACTGTCATGTCTTGTTATTGCACGCACCTGGTGTCCATTCCCTCATTAGGTTGCCTATATTAGTTCCCTTGTTTCTGGGCGTCTTTGTGTGGTATTGTTCTATGTTTTGGTGTTGTTAATATAGTGTTGGCACTATTCATTTTGCGCTTGTACGCCTTTTTTTCCCTTGGTATGTGCAACTTTCTTTGAATAAGAAACTACATATTACATACCTCCCTGCGTTTGGCTCCTTTCCTCGCACACGATGACAACACCCGCACGACACACCTTTTGATTTTATTACAGCACTCAGTCTTTTTAGGTAGGAGCCTATTAGCATGGCACATCTTGACGTGGCAATATTTGCCCACTTTTCTTTGCAAAAGCACTCCAAATCTGTCAGATTGCGAGGACATCTCCTGTGCACAGCCCTCTTCAGATCACCCCACAGATGTTCAAATGGATTCAGGTCAGGGCTCTGGCTGGGCCATTCAAAAACGTTAATCTTCTTCTGGTGAAGCCATGCTTTTGTGGATTTGGATGTGTGCTTGGGTCGTTGTCGTGGTGAAAGGTGAACTTCCTCTTCATCTTAAGCTTTCTAATGGATGCCTGAAGGTTTTGTGCCAAAATTGCCTTGTTTTTGGAACTGTTCATAATTCCCTCCACCCTGACTAAGGCCCCGGTTCCAGCTGAAGAAAAACAGCCCTAAAGCATGATTCTGCCACCACCATGCTTCACTGTGGGTATGGGGTCCTTTGGGTAATGTGCAGTGTTGTTTTTGCGCCAAACATACCTTTTGGAATTAAGGCCAAAAAGTTCAACCTTGGTTTCATCAGACCATAGCAGGTTTTCCCAAGTGCTTTTGGGGGACTTGATGTTTGTTTTTGCAAACTTCAGCCGGGCTTGGATGGTTTTCTTTGTAAGAAAAGGCTTCCATCTTGCCACCCTACCCCATAGCCCATTCATATGAAGAATACGGGAAATTGTTGTCACAGGTAGCACACAGCCAGTACTTGCCAGAAATTCCTGCAGTTCCTTTAATGTTGCTGTAGGCCTCTTGGAAGCCTCCCTGGCCAGTTGTCTTCTCATCTTTTCATCAATTTTGGAGGGACGTCGAGTTCTTGGTAATGTCTCTGTTGTGCCATATTTTCTCCAGTTGATGATGACTGTCTTCACTGTGTTCCATGGTATATCTAATGCTTTGGAAATTCTTTTGTACCCTTGTCCTGACTGATATCTTTCAACAATGAGATGCTTTCTCTGATGCTTTGGACCATGGCTTTTGCTCTGAGATGCAACAAAGAAAATGTCAGGAAAATCCTACTAGAACAGCTGAATCAGAGTCACTTTAAATGATGGCAGGTGTGTAATGACTTCTATTTAACATGAGTTTGAATGTGATTGGTTAATTCTGAACACAGCCACATCCCCAGTTATAAGAGGGTGTGCACACTTATGCAACCAGGTTATTGTAAGGTTTTTATTTTTCATTTTTCCCCCTCGAAGATTTCAGTTTGTTTTTCAATTGAATTGT
>JACXGI010003459.1:0-33035 GCA_016801175.1 Esox masquinongy | reverse complement strand
TATTTGGAGGTGTGCTTGGGTCGTTGTCATGCTGAAAAGTGAACTTCCACTTCATCCTCAGCTTTCTAACAGACGCCTAAAGATTTTGTGCCAAAATTGCTTGGTATTTGGAACTGTTCATAATTCCCTCCACTCTGACTAAGGCCCGGTTCCAGCTGAAGAAAAACAGCCCCAAAGCATAATGCTGCCACCACCATGCTTCACTGTGGGTATGGTGTTCTTTGGGTAATGTGTAGTGTTGTTTTTGCGCCAAACATACCTTTTGGAATTAAGGCCAAAAAGTTCAACCTTGGTTTCATCAGACCATAACACATTTCCCATTTGCTTTTGGGAGACTTGATGTTTGTTTTTGCAAACTTCAGTCGGGCTTGGATGTTTTTCTTTGTAAGAAAAGGCTTCCGTCTTGCCACCCTACCCCATTCATACAAAGAATACGGGAGATTGTTGTCACATGTAGCACACAGCCAGTACTTGCCAGAAATTCCTGCAGTTCCTTTAATGTTGCTGTAGGCCTCTTGGAAGCCTCCCTGACCAGTTGTCTTCTCGTCTTTTCATCAATTTTGGAGGGACGTCCAGTTCTTGGTAATGTCTCTGTTGTGCCAAATTTTCTCCACTTGTTGATGACTGTCTTCACTGTGTTCCACGGTATATCTAATGCTTTGGAAATTCTTTTGTACCCTTCTCCTGACTGATATCTTTCAACAATGAGATCCCTCTGATGCTTTGGAAGCTCTCTGCGGACCATGGCTTTTGCTCTGAGATGCAAGTAAGAAAATGTCAGGAAAATCCTACTAGAACAGCTGAACTTTATTTGTGATTAATCAGTCACTTTAAATGATGGCAGGTGTGTAATGACTTCTATTTAACATGAGTTTGAATGTGATTGGTTAATTCTGAACACAGCCACATCCCCAGTTATAAGAGGGTGTGCACACTTGTGCAACCAGGTTATTGCAAGGTTTTTCATTTTTCCCCCTGAAAGATTTCAGTTTGTTTTTCAATTGAATTGTTCACATTATAGGTCACATTAAAAGTGGAAAAAGTTCTGACATGATTTATCTTTGTCTCATTATTTTACATCACAAACACCTGGCATTTTAACAGGGGTGTGTAGACTTTTTATATCCATTGTATGGGATGTGTGTGTACAGATCACCCCATGTGTGTATATATCAGATATATACACTGTAGCACCTCAAAATCGCTTTGTTTAGAGCATAGTGTTACAGTATATCTGTAAGTGCACACTATGGCTTTTTAAATGTCAAAACAAAACATTCCCTCGGGGAGAACTGGCATTCCCGAGGTCTGTCTGTTAAGAAATGCCATGTCTGTAGTGGGACTAATGTCCGTCACTATATGCAGCAAAATCTTTCAATTAAATATTATTGAGCTGCATGCACCCAGCCTGCTTGTTTACTTCTTGTGTGCAGAAACTTGCTCCACAAAAAAAGGTCTTTTAAAAACCATGCCGAAGCCAAAGGATGCCTTCAGCCCACAGTGTCAGCTGCCAGCTTTAAAAAAAATTGTGGGGGATCCGTGATGGTATGGACAGCCATCTTGTGAGAATCAAAGGCCTGATAATTGCTCTGCGTGGTCATATAAAGGCCAAGGAATATGAAGCCATTTTACAGGACCAGTTGCACCCTATGTATCAAACATTGTTGCCTCATGATGTTCCAATATTCCAGGCTGATAATGCCTTGATACACACTTCTTTACTAAGGGCTTGTTTACATTACGAGAGAGAGAATGAAACACTAGAAAGACGTATCTTAATTTGCATAATAATTTCCATAGCGTCTGAATTTACACGCATGTTCGAGATGCACCACGTGGCATTGTGGCCTTCCATTGGAGGAAAATGTAGCAATATGCATATGCACTGCGCAGAAACTTGATACAGTTGCGACAGAATTGTCTTCACATTCCAGGAGGGAAGGGGCTCAATCGAATATGTGGTGCACGCTACCTCAGAAGGTGGCATCTAAAGCTATCGATATTGGCAAATTTACACCACAAAATAATCTACAATCTCGAGTCTGGTTTGATACGTCTTGGAAAATGTACCGTAATGTGAACAAGCCCTAATTTAAGAGGGGTTTTATGAACACCAGGATGATGTCAAGTGCCTTCCATGGCCTCCCCAATCATCAGATTTGAACATCATTGAACCTATTTGGGAAGTTCTGAAGCACAGAGTGCGAAGTAGATTTCCACCTCCTTCATCCTTCAAAGTACTGGAGGCTGTTCATCTTGAAGAATGGTGAAGAATATTGAAGAATATCCCACTACACAGTTTAGGGGTTCAGGATATTGTTAGGTAAGATATTAAGATATTGTTAGGTGTTTCTGTTATTTTGTCCACTCCACCTAGATAATCATACAACAATGATTGCATAATTTTAAAATATTTTTTATTTTTTTAAATCAGGAAAATATCTCTTTTCCTGATTTAAAATCCACCACAATTTAAATAATTCCCTGTTAACCAATCCATCATTTCCCACCTCAAACAACTGGAGAAGAATAACACGGTCGGTGGGAATAGTGAACATAATCAAGCTTTACTTCAACCTAACACTCAACAGACCACCCCATCTTTCCCAGTATTTTCTCATGATATTGTTTCTGTTTACAATCCCTCCATTTTACCGTGGTGTCTCACAAGGATCATGAACTTCCCAATCTGCATCATATCTGCTGATAGTGCATGAAAAATACAATGTTTCCCATTGCCTGACCATTGTCCTCCCTGCCCCACCACAGTATATTCTGCAGGTCCAATAGTACCCTTATATTCTGAACTGGCAGACATTTCTTGATTCCAGAAATTAACCACAGAATGACAGTACCAGAAGAAAGTACCAGAAGAATGGTAGGGCTGAATGACAGTACCAGAAGATAGGTAGGGCCAGAATGACAGTACCAGAAGAATGGTAGGGCTGGAATGAGTTGATCATACTTTTTGCATACTTTATATTCCATACAAACTTGTCAATTCCCTGTGTTACATTATTTTAACATCTTTATTTACGGTATCATTCATAGAATCCTTGTTTACAAAATCATTCATAGAAATGTTGCCTGCATCATACATTGCTTCAATGAAGATTTTTCTTTCGTTCATCAATAGCTCAGAGTTTAGTCTTTCCTTTCCCTTTGGAACATGCTGTCTCTGACCAACTCTCCTGATATCTCTCTCAGAATGATGTCTTCAACCCTAACCAGTCAGCCTTCAAGACGGGTCACTCAACTGAGACAGCTCTCCTTTGTGTCACAATTGCTGTTTGCACTGCCCAAGCCGACACTTTCTCCACTGATCTTTTCCCCCTGGATCTATATGCTGCCTTTGACACTGTGAACCATTTATTGCCTCGTCATCAAATTTGTTCACTCTTATGATGTCTCTATACCCACTCTAGCCCTATTAAAGAAACCCTGGCCCATCGAAAAAATCATAGTCTTATGTATCAATCATAATGCCAAATCATAGTTTTATTTATCAATAATGCCCAGACGATCCAATGCATCAACCAGCCCCTCTCCATAAGTGCCACCGAACAAGGATGTCCTTGCGTCGTTGATTAGGTGAACTGCCAATGCACATACTAGCAGTGCTTCACTGTCCTCAAGACAGATTGATACATTGCATACCGACCATTACCATACCATCACTGGTTACAATTGAACAATAGCCTGACACTGAACCATCACTATCACTGATAGACACTGGACAGGAGGAAATAAATTGGAATTAGTTTCAAGGATTATAAACATAAGATAATACTCTGCCTTTGCTTTATATACCCTTTTGGCAGCAAAGCTTGGCCAAAATATTAAACAAGGCTGACACTGATATCTACTGAAGACTTCTTTGCAATTTGTAATAAGTTATGGTATGGTTTTGAAGTGTCTAATTTTTATAACTCGCACGCGCGCTTTACTAATGTGCATGCCCAACTAACGGCATTTCCGTGCTCAGTTAGTGCCTGGCTGGAGCTCAACTTCAGAAAATGGTAAGGTGCATGAATATCCTTCTTGTGTATTATATATTACAAGTTAAGAATGAGTTGTCATCCAAATATTATATTACACTTGTGAACTGTTTTACACATTGAAAGTACCGAAAGCGTTGCTATGGACGTCTTACTAACGCACGCGCGCTTTACAACTTTCTCTGAGAAAGTCCTGCGTTCTCCCTGCTGTGTCCTGCCTCCTGTTTCAATGTTACACACTGGAATTGTTGGATGTGGGTGCATCAGTGTTCAAATTCTAGCTGGTTACTTTGCAAACATTCTATTTTGGGTGCAGCTAAGACCATAATTAGTCAAAATGTAGGCAAGGTTGTGGGCATACTGTACTGTTAATTCTATGTAGGTCTGAATGTAGGCATCATTGTATTTGCATGATGTTTCTCCCCAAATGATTCTCATAGAATCCTACAAAAAAGAGTATAAAGTGAAAAAAAAACAATATTTCCCTGTGGACAAAATATATCTGGAATTTTAATTATTTTTAAAATAAAAATAATTAAATTATATCAACAAGAGCCTACTGTATATTGGCAACCCAAAGTCTATGCGGTTTACTGGTTTAGGTAGTGAACAGAATTCAGTATATCCTTTATGCATTCCTGCTTGGATTAGACCTAGGAGCTGAACAGGTAAACAGAAGACAAAAAAACAATTATAGTCTGGTTGATGCAGAGGATATCAATTTACCGTCCAACATCGTCACATGATTTTAAGTTAATTAAACTTAATTGAATTCAACCTTCTACTCCCCGTCCAACATCGTCACATGATTTTAAGTTAATTAAACTTAATTGAATTCAACTTCTACTCCCCAGACCGAGCAGTGTGTGATGATACCCTAGTTCAAAGTTGTCCACCTAATATTCTGAATAAGTCAGGTGTATCTAATTCTTCCCCAGCCTCCATGTACCTTCAGCCCTCAGGTTCCCCTTAATGCTCTTTTCTCCAGACTGCAGAGCAATGGAGCACTCAACCAGGGGATTGGCTAGCACGCACTTTGCTCAGCTCTACCATGGCTGCCCCTCTATTGATCAGGACCTAAATCCTGCACCGCTAGCACTGTGTGGTGTGCCCTCACTGGAAATCTCAAATGAGCCACTACACAGCTACATCCATCTTCATCTAGGTGCAGCAGCATATTTGGATGGTTCAGAAAATGTGATACAGAGTAAGCAGTGGATTCAGTTGATGATGACAATGGACCTGTCTACATTCTTCACAGGCTGGAGCAATATAACACAGTTGCATAGTACAGTATATATAGATTGGCCAAAGCTGTTTTCTGACTTTTCTGACCACTCTGAGTTTTGATGAATTCCAAATTAGAGAAATTTCAAAACATTTCAAAAGTTAAGCCTACATACACCAATCAGCCATAACATATACAGCTCCGGAAAAAATTAAGAGACTGCTGCACCTTTTTCTTTCCTTTCCAAAAAAGATGAAATTGAAAGTTTTGAGTGAGGAACAGAAGCATTCAATTTGCAGTGGTCTCTTAATTTTAACCCTTCTGTTCCTCACTCAAAACCTTCCTTTTCGACTTTTTTGGAAAGGAAAGAAAAAGGTGCAGTGGTCTCTTAATTTTTTCCAGAGCTGTATATTAGGCAGCAAGTGAACATTCTGTCCTCAAAGTTGATGTGTTAGAAGCAGGAGAAATGGGCAAGTGTAAGGATCTGAGCATCTTTGACAAGGGCCAAATAGTGATGGCTAGATGACTGTGTCAGAGCATCTCCAAAACTGCAGGGTGTTGTGGGGTGTTCCCAGTCTGCAGTGGTCAGTACCTATAAAAAGTTGTCCAAGGAAGGACAAGTGGTGAACTGGCGACAGGGTCATGGGTGGCCAAGGCTCATTGATGCACGTGGGGTTTTTAGGCTGTGTGATCCTATCCAACAGACAACCTACAGTAGCTCAAATTGCTGAAATTGGTCATGCTGGTAACTGATAGAAAGGTGTCAGAACACACAGTGCATCGCAGTTTGTTGCGTATGGGGCTGTGTAGCCGTAGACCATTCAGAGTGCCCATGCTGACCCCTGTCCACTGCTGAAAGTGCCTACAATGAGCACATGAGCATCAGAACTGGACCATGGAGAAGTGAAAGAAGGTGGCCTGGTCTGATGAATCACATTTCCTTTTACATCACTTTGATGGCCGGGTGATTGTGCGTCGCTTACCTGGAGAACACATGGCACCAGGATGCACTATGGGAAGGAGGCAAGCCGGCGGAGGCAGTGTGATGCATTGGGCAATGTTCTGCTGGGAAACCTTGGGTCCTGCCATTCATGTGGATGTTACTTTGACACGTACCACCTACCTAAGCATTGTTGCTGAAGGTGTGCACCCTTTCATGGCAATGGTATTCCCTGATGGCATTGGCCTCTTTCAGCAGGATAATGCGCCCAGCCACAAATCAAAAGTGGTTCAGAAATGGTTTGAGGAACACAACAACGAGTTCAAGGTGTTGACTTGGCCTCCAAATTCCCCAGATCTCAATCCAGTCGAGCATTTGTGGGATATGCTGGACAAACAGGTCCGATTGGAGGCCCCACCTCGCAACTTACAGGACTTGCCAGATACCACAGAACACCTTCAGAGGTCTAGTGGAGTCCAAGCCTCGACAGTTCAGGGCTGTTTTGGCGGCAAAAGGGGGACCTACACAATATTAGGCAGGTGGTCATAATGTTATGGTTGATCGGTGTATATTTAGGTTAGAGTGTAATCTCTGCTGTAACACCACATAGCATTAGAATGATGGTTAAAAATACTATGCATTCTGAGAGGAGACTGACTAGTAACCAGTAACCACAGCTACAGATGTCTCATGGTAGGACTGTGATGCCTCGGTGACATCAATGATGAAAACAGACCTGTGTCTGATGTACTGTGTATAGATGTCAAGAGCCCAAAATGATGTGTCAGAAATGCTTAGATGGAAAAAGTGGGATTTACTTTCCCCAGTGTAATGAATTAAAGTGTTCCTCATCCCCATTTTTCACAATCAATTGGAGGACGGCTGGGCCAGAGGAGGTCATTTACAACTGTGTAGAGTTATGTCATAGCTGAGTCAGTAATAAGTTAGAGCAAGATTATGGAAGACGATATGAGGCTCTGGGCCGGGAGCCACAGGTTCTGTCACAGTATAATAAATCATACATTTAAAGTGATAAATACTAGTTGTATAATTCCAGGTTAATTCACAGCTTAAATATTTTGCTCTTTAAATTACTGTTGATGTAGATTTGTAGTCACGTGGACAATATCTGACTGAGAACCTTTTTTCTTCATAAGTTGTTTCATTTTAAATTTTTCATCTCCATTAACAAATGCCATTGTGATAACTAATATTTGTTGGGTCCAACATATAGTGATGGAGAACATACATGCAGAGAAACTACATACAGCATTATAAAAAAAATGCAACGGCAGAAAAGAAAAGCTGTAGTGATACTGTATTTCTCTCCCCTTCTTTGAGACAGGAGCGATTTCTATGCATGTGGTTGATATTAACAGTCAGTGTGCATTTAAGGACCAGACAAATTGTTCATTTCTGACCCAGCTGCAGCTTTTCTAGGCCTTTTTTGCCTCACCTGACCATGTAAATGGGCAAACAAACGTGGTTCTACAGGACTTGTAAACTTGAATGTGATGTTAAAAAAACAGGGAATCTTTATCACAGGCTGACTTCTCCCAATATGCTATGAGCATGACAGTTCACATTCAAATGTAACATAAAGTTCGAAATCCATGCTTCCGGTTTCTAAAGGGGCTCACTAAGGGTCCATGCTCTATAACTGAGATGCTTCTATTGAAGCAAAACCTGTTTTCTAGATACCGCTATCCAGGATATGGCAAGTGATGTAAAGCCATAACACATTTGTTTTTTAATAGCCTACCAGGTGACGTAGAGAGGCGCTGTGTTTCCTCCAGAGGCTGTCACCACTGGTGTCCCCGTGGGCTTGGCTCAAAGTCCTCTCCTTTTCTCTTTAAACCAAGTCACTTGGGTCTGTCATATCCTCATATAAACTCTCATGTTGTTGCTATAAAGACAGATGACAATGCTCATTTCTGCATGCAGGTACTATTCCAGGCAGTATTCATCCCATGTCTGGAATAATGCAACTCACTGTTGGTAGTGCTCTCTGCATGTACCATCAAACCCCTGCAACTTATCCAGAATGCCGCAGCCCATCTGGAGTTGAACAATTTCTCCCATGTGACCCCGCTCCTCTGCAGACTCCACTGGCTTCCGGTTAAAGCTCAAATCCACTACAAAATTAGAGCAACAATTTTGGGCAATTTCTACATCCCTACTTAAGGTCTTTACTCTGCCACCTCTGGTCTTTGCTGTTCCACTCCTTCTCTGTCCTGGTAGAACGTACTACATTCGAGTCCCTGCCCATTTTCAGAAATCTTATTGTTTTGGTCTGCATCTGTCTGCCGCAGAAGTAAAGTGCAAAGCATTTTATAATTGTCAAAAAGGGAAATACCCTCAGCAAATGCCGTACATGACACCAGAAAACATGCAAGCGAGAACATTACTGACCCCTTCTAGCCCGGTCACAAATGTTCGTAACAATCTCCTCCGGCAGGCAGAGGGCAGGCATGCAGTACAAGTCAATCCCACCATCTGAACAATTTCTTTCCCAGGGCTATGGCCATCAGTAACTAGATATCTATCCACAAAGACATAAAGGAATATGCTCACCACATCAAGACACCTAACTGTTAACTGCAAATGACATAGCTGCAATGTAGTACTCCCAGAAACTCGGTCAATCTCCCTACACATAGATAAATGTGCATTATCTCGTAAATTTGCGCAACATCTGTAAATAACTAAAATAATTGTATAGGATACAGTCTTAACAGTTGTATTCCTTCACCCTTTGTCTTCATGTCTTTGCATGTTGTGCTTACGTTTTGACTTCAGTCGATTATGTGCAGTCTACCATTACACCAGAACCTTTAGACCAAGAAATATTCTGGAAATGTGTAAATATATTAGGAAATAAAGGCAATTCTGAGTTTGGTACTGTGTTTTCCTGTAGTCTTGCAACTTCTACGTCTTTGGCCAGGTTGTCATTAACAAAATAATAATTATTTTTTATTAACTTTCCTGGTTAAATAGTAGTGGAATTAATAAATTGTGGATCCCACATATGCAGGAATTGCAGTATTTTTTTATATAGATATAGGTGAGTTAGGTTCCAAAGCACTCCCTCCCCATTCCTAACATTATTGATTTTTTCTGATACCAGATGCTTCTGTAGGATGAGTGATTAGCAGAGAGGATATTGACAAATGCCCAATAGATGGCTAATCTGTCTCCTGGTCAAGGGATGCATCAAGGGTCATAAACTCCAGCATCCATCAGAATGAAGTTGACCAGCAGACTAGATGTTCATTAACAAACATTAAAGCAGACAGCAAATCTCCTCTGTGGTTTGTAGAATAATCCTATTGACTTGGAGAGAAGATATTGAGAAAAGCGTCTTGTCCTTTTCAATACTAATTAAAACTCAACTGCATAGATTTACATTGGTGTAAATGTGGCACAAGACACATCTTTCGCTCAGCAAATCAAATCTTAGCAAATCATGGAGGATAAATTTGTGTGAGATTTACATATTTTCTACTAAAAAAAATTAAATACTAAGTCTAAAAGTGTGGTAATCCTTAAAGGAGCCTATGATGTGCTATGATATTACTGGAATGTAAATCTTTTCTGAAGTCCTGGATGTAACTATTTAGATGTATCTGTCTCAATAATTATGACAAAGTACTGGAATCATTCAACAACTTACCCTGAAACTATTTATTATGTATGTGTGCTGATGTGCCGATGAAATTGTGGCCTGTAAGCTAGCGTATTAACAGATTGAAACCCTTTGCAAATATAAACATCTCAAACACCCTTCTTAAAAAAAATTAGCAAAAGGCAAATATTTACATACAATTCTGTTAACAGATGTTCTAAGTAACTGTTTAATCAATTAAAAATTTAGTGACTAAAATAGGGAAATTATGACCAATTTTAGTGAATCGCCAAGTGGTGGGACTGGTGAAATGTTACCACACACAAAAAATAGAGAATTTAGGTCTCTAACATCCACCAGCTCCGTGATGTCGTCATGGAGGAGTGGAAGAGGACTCCAGTGGCAACCTGTGAAGCTCTGGTGAACTCCATGCCCAAGAGGGTTAAGGCAGTGCTGGAAAATAATGGTGGCCACACAAAATATTGACATTTTGGGCCCAATTTGGACATTTTCACTTAGGGGTGTACTCACTTTTGTTGCCAGCGGTTTAGACATTAATGGCTGTGTTGTGTTATTTTGAGGGGACAGCAAATTTACACTGTTATACAAGCTGTACACTCACTACTTTACATTGTAGCAAAGTGTCATTTCTTCAGTGTTGTCACAGGAAAATATATAATCAAATATTTACAAAAATGTGAGGGGTGTACTCACTTTTGTGAGATACTGTTCCTTTGATTTGTCAGAGGATATGCCATCCACACATACGAACTGATATCTTTCAGATAAATAAGATTTAAACCAGGCTAGAACATGTCCACGTAGCCCAATATGGGTTTCCAGTCTCTCTAAAAGGGAGTGATCAATAGTGTCAAAAGCAGCACTAAGATCAAGAAGCAACAGGACGGACGTGGAACCTTTGTCTGAGGCCATTAGGTCATTTGTTACTTTCACGAGTGCAGTCTCAGTACTACGATGGGGTCTGAAACCGGACTGGAGCATTTCATAAATGTTATTTGTCTTTAGGAAGGCATTCAGTTGTTTGTTGGCAAACACATTTTTCTAAGATTTTTGAGAGGAACGGGAGGTTCAATATTGGCCTATAATTGTTTAATATGTCAGGGGCTTAATTTCCGCTATTTTTAGTGAGTTTGGTACACATCCGGAGGAAAGGGAGCAATTTCTTATGTTGGCTGACCTAGCACAGGAAATAGCTCCTTAAGTAATTTTGTTAGAATCGGGTCTAGCTGACAATTTGTGGGTTTAGAACTCATTACAAATTTTAGTGAATGTGTCGAGCGATACGGGATCAAAAATTCAAGTGTCCCCATTGACACCTGGTCAGGGAGGTTCTGGACATTCTCAGGACAACTGAAATTTTGGGGACTATAACTTTAAGGAGAAGTCAGTTATTTGTTTTCTAATGGTGATGATCTTTCCATCAAAGCAGTTCATGTATTCATTACAGCTAAAGTGAAGACCCACTTCACTTGTTGAGCATTGCTTTTTTGTTAACTTTTCAACTGTATCGAAGAGAAATTTTGGATTGTTTTTATTCACCTCAATTAGGTTGGAGAAATAAGCTGATCGAGCAGATGTGAGTGCTTTTCGTATTGTAGTGTACTGTCTATCCAGGCTAGTGTGAATACTTCCAACTTGGTGGAGCGCCACTTTCGCTACAATTTTCTGGAGGCTTGCATGAGTGCTCTTGTATTGTCTGTGTTACCAGGGAGCAAGTTTCTTGTTGCGTATTTCTTTTGTTTTTAGTGGTGCAACCGTATCTAAATTATTTTGCAGTGTTGAGTCCTCGATTTGATCGTTTGCGGATTTATTTACTCTGTCGTTGATGAGCGAGCTTGTAAGAATATCAAGAAATCTATTTGTAGTCAGAGAATTTATAGTACGGCTTTTGAAACTCGTTGTTTGCGGAGCAAGTGGATTTCTTATTTTAACATCATCATCTTCATCCGCTTATCCAGTATCGGGGGCAGCAGCTCCAGCAGGGGACCCCAAACTTCCCTTTCCCGAGCCACATTTGCCAGCTCTGACTGGGGGATCCCGAGGCGTTCCCAGGCCAGTGTCAAAATATAATCTCTCCACCTAGTCCTGGGCCTACCCCGAGGTCTCCTCCCAGCTGGACGTGCCTGGAACACCTCCGTAGGGAGACGTCCTGGGGGCATCCTTACCAGATGCCCGAACCACCTCAACTGGCCCCTTTCGATGCAAAGGAGCAGCGGCTCTACTCCGAGTTCCTCATGGATGACTGAGCTTCTCACCCTATCTCTAAGGGAGACGCCAACCACCCTTCTGAGAAAACCCATTTCAGCCGCTTGTACTCTCGATCTAGTTCTTTCGGTCATGACCCAGCCTTCATGACCATAGGTGAGGGTAAGAACGAAAATTGACCGGTATATCGAGAGCTTTGCCTTCCGGCTCAGCTCTCTTTTCGTAGCGAATGCTATACCGCCCCCGCTGCTCCGATTCTCCGGCCAAGCTCCAGCTCCATTGTCCCCTCACTTGCGAACAAGACCCCAAGATACTTGAACTCCTTTACTTGGGGTAACGCCTCATTCCCTTCCCGGAGGAGGCACTCCATCGGTTTCCTGCTGAGAACCATGGCCTCAGATTTAGAGGTGCTAATCCTCATCCCAACCGCTTCACACTCGGCTGCAAACCGGTCCAGTGAGTGCTGAAGATCACAGACCGATGATGCCATCAGGACCACATCATCCGCAAAAAGCAGCGATGAGATCCCCAGCCCACCGCACTGCAACCCCTCCCCACCCCGACTACGCCTCGATATCCTGTCCATGAAAGTTAGAAACAGGATTGGTGACAAAGCGCCGCCCTGGCGGAGGCCAACCCCCACATGGAACAAGGCCGACTTACTACCGAGAACCTGGACACAGCTCTGACTTTGGACGTACAGGGATTGGATAGCCCTCAGAAGGGACCTCCTCACCCCATACTCCCGCAGCACCTCCCACAGTATCTCCCGGGGGACACGGTCATACGCCTTCTCCAGATCCACAAAACACATGTAGACTGGATGGATCCTTGCAAGAGTAAAGAGCTGGTCGGTTGTTCTGCGACCAGGACGGAATCCGCATTGTTAACCCTCCTTTCCAGTACCTTTGAGTAGACTTTCCCAGGGAGGCTGAGAAGTGTGATACCCCTATAATTGGCACACACCCTCTGGTCCCCCTTTTTGAACAGGGGAATCACCACCCCGGTCCGCCACTCCTTTGGCACTGTCCCCGACTCCCACGCAATGTTGAAGAGGCGTGTCATCCAAGACATCCCCTCCACACCCAAAGCTTTCAACATTTCTGGACGGATCTCGTCAATCCCTGGAGCTTTGCCACTGTGGAGTTGTTTGACTACCTCAGTGACTTCTGCCAAGGAAATTGACGATGTTTCCCCATCAGCCTCCAGCTGTGCCTCCACTATGGAGGGCGTGTTAGTGGGATTTAGGAGTTCCTCAAAGTGTTCCTTCCATCGCCCAATTACCTCCTCAGTTGAGGTCAACAGTGTCCCATCCTTACTGTACACAGCTTGGATGGTTCCCCGTTTTCCCCTCCGGAGGTGGCGGATGGTTTTCCAAAAGCACCTTGGTGACGACCGAAAGTCCTTCTCCATGGCTTCCCCGCACTCCTCCCACACCCGCTGTTTTGCCTCTTTCACAGCAGAGGTCGCTGCCCTTCGGGTCCGTCGGTACACTGCAACCGTCTCCGGAGTCTTCTGGGATAACATATCCCGGAAGGCCTCCTTCTTCAGTCGGACGGCTTCCCTGACTACCGGTGTCCACCAGGGTGTTCGAGGGTTACCGCCCCTTGATGCACCTAAGACCTTTAGACCACAGCTCCCCGCCGCAGCTTCGGCAATGGAGGCTTTGAACATCGACCACTCAGGTTCAATGCCCCAACCTCCACAGGGATGCCAGAAAAGCTCCGCTGGAGGTGTGAGTTGAAGGTCTTTCGGGCGGGGGCCTCCTCCAGACGTTCCCAGTTCACCCGCACTACCCGTTTGGGCTTTCCCGGTCTGTCCAGAGTCTTCCCCCACCCCCTGACCCAACTCACCACCAGATGGTGATCGATTGACAGCTCCGCCCCTCCCTTTATCCGAATGTCCAAAACATGCGGCCTCAGATCCGATGACACGATCACAAAATAAATCATCGACCATCGGCATAGGGTGCTCTGGTACCACGTACACTTATGAGCATCCTTATGTTCGAACATGGTGTTCGTTATAGATAATCCATGACTAGCACAGAACTTTAACAACAAACGACCACTCAAATTCAGATCAGGGAGGCCGTTCCTCCCCATCACGCCTCTCCAGGTGTCCCCATCATTGCCCATGTGCGCGTTGAAGTCCCCCAGCAGAATTATGAAGTCCCCTACTGGAGCCCCATACAGGACTCCATTCAGGATCTCCAAGAAGGCCAAATACTCCGAACTGCTGTTCGGGGCATATGCGCAAACAACAGTCAGTGTTTTCCCCCCCACAACCCGTAGGCGTAGGGAGGCGACCCTCTCATCCACCGGGGTAAACTCCAACATAGCGGCACTCAGCCGGGGGCTTGTGAGTATCCCAACCCCCGCCCGGCGCCTCACACCTTGGGCAACTCCAGAGAAGAATAGAGTCCATCCCCTATCCAGGAGTACGGTTCCAGAACTGAGACTGTGCGTGGATGTAAGCTCCACCAGATCTAACCGATAGTGCTCCACCTCCCCCACAAGTTCCGGCTCCTTCCCCCACAGAGAGGTGACATTCCACGTTCCACGTCCCCAGAGCCAGCCCCGGCCGCCCGGGTCTGGTCCGTCGAGGCCCCTGGCCTTCACTGCCACCCATATGGCAGCGCACCCGACCCCAGCGGTTCCTCCCATGAGTGGTGGGCCCATAGGATGGAGACGGGGGTGCCACGTTGCTTTTTCGGGCTATGCCCGACCGGGCTCCGTGGCAAACCTGGCCACCAGGCGCTCGCTGGCGAGCCCTCCCTCTGGGCCTGGCTCCAGACGGGGGCCCCGGGCTTCCTCCGGGCAGGGTAATACCTCCTCTTCCTCGCTTGTGCATAGGGGTTTTTTGAACCATTCTTAGTCTGGCTCCTCCCCTGAGACCATTTTGCCATGGGAAACCCTACCAGGAGCACTAAGGCCCAGACAACACAGCCCTCAGGTTCATAGGAACACACAAACCTCTCCACCACGATAAGGTGATGGCTGCTGGAGAGGAGCCATTTACCTTTCTTATTTTAACGGTAAATGTAATAAGACAGTGATCCGATATTCCAGGATTTTGGGGGGAAATTATTAGATCTACAATATCTATTTCTCGTGACAGGACTAAATCTAAGGTACGATTGTGGCAGTGTGTTGGACCTGAGACATGTTGGATAAAACCCATTGAGTCAATTATGGCTTCAAAGGTTTTTTGAAGAGGGTCATTTTCCATATGAATATTGAAATCGCCAAAAATTAGAATACTATCTGCCATGACTACAAGGTTAAGCAAGAATTCTGGAAACTCATTGAGGAACATTGTGTATGGCTCGGGGGGCCTGTAAATAGTAGCTATGTAAAACGATTTATCAGCCTGGTTAACTTTCATGAGTATAACTTAAAAAGTATGAAAACCAGTGAGGTGTTTGAGAGTAAATTTATATTTACTGTCATAAATATTAGCAACACCCCCTCCTTTTCAGGATGCACGGGGGATATGATCACTAGTATAGCCAGGAGAGGCCTCATTTAGGGCAGTGAATTCATCAGGCTTTAGCCACGTATCACACAAGCCAATAACATCTAGTTTATGATCAGAGATTAATTCATTTACTGCAACTGCCTTTGGAGCAAGGGATCTAACATTTAGGAGTCCCATTTTGAGATGCGTGGTGATACAGTCATTTTTATTTGTGACCGAGGTGGAGAAAGGCTTTATCTTAATAAGGTTGCTATTGTTAGCACTGCCTTGTTTAACTTTTCTCAGCCTGGAACGAGTCACAGTGGCAATAGGAAAAACTGTACTGACTACCCTGGCAATGCTATCGACAGACTCCATTATGCTAGCAGGCTGGCTAACAGCCTGCGGCCTGACCTGCACCCTATCTCATGGTGAGGCTATAGGAGTGAGACTCCTGTCAATGTTCCTAGATAAAAGAAGAGCACCACTCCAGCTGGGATGGAGTCCGTCGCTCTTCAGCAGATCAGGTCTGGCCCTATTTCTGGGAGAGTCCCAAAAAGAGAGCCAGTTACCTACGAACTCTACCTCCTGCGACGGGCAGAACTCCGTTTTCAGCCAGCGATTGAGTTGTGGAAGTCTGCTGTAGAGCTCGTCACTACCCCTAGCTGGGAGGGGGCCAGAGACAATTACTCGATGCCGACACATCTTTCTAGCTAGTTTACACGCTGATGCTATGTTCTGCTTCGTAACCTCTGACTGTGTCATCGTAAGATCGTTGGTGCCAACGTGAATAACAATATCTCTGTACTCTCTATACTTCCCAGTTTTAGACTTCACTAGCACCAATCCCAGATTTGCAGCTACGTCGGTGGCTCTGCCCCCCGGTAAACAGTGTATGATCGCCGGTAGATACTGCGGGTAATGGAATCGCTGATGACTGAAGTTTTCAGTTTTTCCGGGCCACCGGTAGAAAATGCCTACCAATCATTCCCTTACGAAGACGGTTCGGGCCTTGACTCCGACTCCAGTGGGGAAAACCTGTTGAAAATCTCAGTCGGCTCTAGCAGCGACACAGGTTTAACTGGTCGACGGCATTTCTTCCCAGTGACCAAGAGAAAGTTCTTGCCTGGCTGCAGGAGCTGTGCCGGGGGGCTAACAACACTGTTGTTTCTTCCTGGTGGAACAGACGCAGTTTTTTCCACTTCTACACTAACATAATCCTTGCCTGACATTTGCGTCTGAAGCCGAGCCTCTAACTCTGCTATCTTTACCTGAAGACGATAGTTCTCCTCCATGTTGTAGCTACAACAATTACAGTGATAAGGCATAGTAATGGTACTTAGCTTCGGGTGTTCAGGGGTGAGTAGTTCCGTTAATTATGTCCAAATAGAGTCCCGGTGTAGAAAAGTTGGGTAAAAGGTCAACAGATAAAAATATTGCGTTGGTAAACTCTTAAAGTAGAATTGAACCAAGTAGTTTATATAGAGTAAATTCGAAAAAGTTTGGCAGGTAGCCAGGTAGGTAACAGCAAGCAACGTACAGCACGTCAACTTTACCACCACCAAAGCACCCCCAGACCATAACATTGTCTCCACCATGCTTGACAGATGGTGTCAAGCACTCCTGCATCCTCTTTTCACAAATTTTCCTCTTTGTGATCCAAACACGTTAAACTTAGATTTGTCTTCCCATAACACTTTTTTCCCCCAATCTTCCTCTGTCCAGTGTTTGTTATTTTGCCCATCTTAATCTTTTATTTTATTGGCCAGTCTGAGATGTCTTTTTTTTGCAACTCTGCAAAGAAGGCCAGCATCCTGGAGTCGCCTCTTCACTGTTTATGTTGAGACTGGTGGTTTGCGCACACTATTTAATGAAGTTGCCAATTGAGGACCTGTGAGGCGTCTGTTTCTCAAACTAGACACTCTAATGTATTTGTCCTCTTGCTCAGTTGTGCTCCGAGGCCTCCCACTCATCTTTCTAGCCTGGTTAGAGACAGTTTGTGCTGTTATTTGAAGGGAGTAGTATACAAAGTTGTACTACATTTTCAGTTTCTTGACAACTTCTCGCATGGATTAGCCTTCATTTCTCAGAACAAGAATAGTCTGACGACTTTCAGATGAAAGTTATTTGTTTCTGGCCAATTTGAGCCTGTAATCAAACCCAAAATTGCTGATGCTCCAGATACTGAATTAATGTAAAGAATGCTAGTTTTATTGCTTCTTTAATCAGCACCAAAGTTTTCTGCTGTGCTAACATAATTGCAAAATGGTTTTCTAATAATCAATTAGCCTTTTAAAATGATAAACTTAGATCAGCAAACACAACGTGCTAACCCAGGACTTTGCTGATAATGGGCCTCTGTATGCCTATGTAGATATTCCAATAAAAATCAGCCGTATTCAGCTACAATATTTATTTACAACATTATCAATGTCTACACTGAATTTCTGATCAATTTGATGTTATTTCAGTGGACAAAAATGTTCCTTAAGTTTTGAAATCAAGGACATTTCTAAGTGACCCCACATTTTTGAACGGTAGTGTATAATTGCAGTATTGCTTAGAATCCTACCCATGGCTCTGTTAGCAAAAACTATAAAATACATGTTCAAACTTTCCAAATAGTTTTTTCCTATACATGTAAATATTAGGTCTTAACTGAGATAACCCAGTTCAGTTTTGGTCCTGATGTAAAACCAGTTGAGAAACACCCGTCTAAATACTTGTTTTGAAATGTCTTAAAAACTTAATTGGATATTAAACACTATTTAAACCCAGGTCTGGTTTAACTAACATAACAGTCTAATTCATTAAACCTCCACACTTAATTGTATTGGTTCTATTGTCAAAAAGATGGCATGGTTTGAAATAGATTCACAGTTCATGCAAAACGATTGTGAAATTTCGGTACAGTGTACGTGTACAGTAATCTACCAACCAAACTGAGATTCTTTGCTGTCCTTAACCAGCAGAGGGGGGTATGTGGCTCTTGTAGGGATGAGGAACATGGCTGTTTTGACAGAAAGCTCTGTATGGTTTTTACCACACACTGAGATTCAGGATTAATGTAGTTATACTTTAGACAATGTATTGGGGAACTTACTGGATCATTAAAATAATATATACAAAATAATAATGTAATTTATTTTAAGTTATTCTCAATTCCTAGCTTATTCCAGGAAAATATTTTTGCTTAGATTTAATCTGATTCAGTGATACACAATAGTTATACAAGATGTATCTAGCTATACAGATTATGCCAATATTGTGATATTTTACTTTGCTGTAAAATTACATGGTTTTGTTTCTCCTCAGTCATTAACGGTAACATAACACAGTATGTGCATTTTATTATCTCAAATGTGCAGATTAATTAATCACGTGCTGGTTTCTTTTGGCAGGCAGCACTGAAAACTATATAGCCTGTGAAGTTCTTATAATAAGGATGGTTTTCCCCCTTAGCCTGTGCCTACACTTTCAGGATTGTTGACATTATCGATGATGCTCTAAAAACAAGAATATCCCCCCCACTCCCCTTCTGCCAGAAAAGCTTCATGAAGTAGCCTAGAAATTAATGTAGATCTAGTGGCTTTTGTTTGCACCCTGCAGGGCTTTCCTTTCCATTTTTTGATTAAACCTTTTTTTCTGTCAGTGTGTCCCTTTGAGAGAATGATGAGGCAAATTCCTTTCTTTGGAGTATGGAGAGCACACTCTTTCTAAAGCACTGTGCATGTTCTCCTAGCTCATGGACCATGCCATGTGTTCTTTTAAATATAGTGTGAGCTGATAGTCTGATGAGGATGGCCTAAGGCTACTGTGTAGTTCTACATGGGCTCCCTGGTGGGGGTTACAGATGCAGGTCTCAACTTTGATCGCACCCCACTAAAAGTACCATTCATGGTCTTGAATCCATGCCAGGCATGCTGCTGAATGCCGAGTAATAACTTAAGTTGCTGTATATGCCTGAGTAAAACACCACGTCTTCGGAAGTACAGGGCAGGTTAAAGGTAAAACAAGGTAAGTGTACAATATGTATGTATATATGCATTCCATGTCAAACAGCTTTTGTAAAATATTCATTTAAAAAAAGGACAGTGGTTTGAATGTCTCACTCACTGATTTACACTAACACCGTATACCCACACACAAACACACCCATTTAGCAGACAGGAAGCCATCCATTAATGCATAGCACATTGTAAGATAAAATGTTATTGTCCTTTGGCCATTATTGAATAAAGTGTGCCCTTCTCACATCACATCATTCATGGAAGGCAATGTATCAATAAATGTCAGCTCATCTGTCCCCCTAAAACCTGAAACCATTTGTCTTATACCTGCCCAGGCTGAGGTCTATGATGGACACCTACAGACGACGTAATCACATTTTGAGAAAAGCTGGACTGGGCTGATGTACTTTTGGCTCTCTCTTACCAGATCCATCTAATCTCAGTTAATACAGAACGAAAGATTAATGTAATTTTTTCAGATGCACATTGTAAGTTAACACATTGTAATATTAAGAACATTTGATGACTTGTATTACCATTTTGTATGATTGTTCTACGTGTGTAACGGGGTTGATTGTGGTAGATGTCTCTTATTCATACCATATTTTAATTTCCCTTCTAAAAGGAGATTGTTAAAACCATTTAGAAATAGTTAAATGGAATGGTGCTTCAATTTAGGAAATAGCCGAATGAAAGATAATTGGGAAAATCACTATAAGAGTGCATAGACATAGAGTGTAAGTAGTGTAACAAAAATAAAAATATGCAGAACTTCTTTCTCGTTGGAAGCCTATAAAGTGCAAGACACACAAATCCACCTTTTAACGATGCACGAAAGGTGCAATTATCATCACCGGCCGACACCTTGATCTCAAACGTTATTGCCGCTTCTCCAGTTAAACTTAGATTCTATAAGGTTTGTCCCTGGCATTGAGAGGCATCGACTCGTGTTGAGGTCAGACAGAAACAACCGCTCCCAGTTACTGAGCTCGTGCTGTGATACCGCGCGCACTGACTCAGCGATGTAGCTAGTGTAGTCTGGTAATATTCATATTTTTGTCAATCGGTTAAATTACTACTCAGAACATTTGCGTTACAAAGTCAATGTAGTTAACTCAATGTGTTTTAGACTATATTTTTCTAGTGTTGCAACGGTTGCCTAGAAGCAAGAGAAGAGCAAAGCACTTTTCCTTGGAGACTTCCCGGGATGCAAGACTCAAGCGCGAGACACAAGAGTGAAGCGCAATACTGCTGTCTGATTGGCGAATCGTCCATCGCTACATCTTTCGCATGTGAGTTCTAGGCTACTCGACGGAGCCCTAGCCAGGTCTTTTGAAACCAGGACAAGACCACGATATCTTAACTTGTAGAGATAGTAGATTAACATTGGTCACGGGTTTTTTGGGGGGAAAGGCTTGTGATTTTCGAAAGATACGGTGGCCCTTTCCGTGGTGCTGAAGATAGAAGGACTCTTATCTTGGCTGATCTACGGCTGAGGAGATATCGTACGCGAGCCTTCACTTTCTGCTCCTTAATCAGCTTTATGATTTCAGATACCTTCGCTAAGGTAAGTTTAACATATCTAGATACTGCACCAAATAGTTTTCTTTATGCAAGTTACTTGGTAAAACATAACTGTCTCTTATTGTAGACATGGTTTAATCTCACCTGCATTGTGTCAAGTTGTCCGTATTGATTGATGCAGAACCACCTTACACATCCTGTTGACGCTTCGTGTTGTCACATTGTGTGGTGCATGTGACAATTGGGCTACAAGTATAAAAAGAAGAGAAAGTGTTTCTTCTGCCACAATCGATCTATATGTCTCAGCCTACTTGTGTGAGAAACTTTTTCTTATACATTTTCTTTGCCATAAAAATCCAACTGCGACTTACATGTTTCATTAACACATTTTAAAAGTGATTTATAAACCCACAACAGTGCAATTAGTACAGTAGATAGATGCCTGTTGGTAAAAATTGATAACGTTCTACCCTCTGGTATCTATCATACAGCACCACCTATTGATATTGTACCTCGCCAATATGTGCAATTGTCAAGCAGATAGTATACTTTTACTCCGATTTGCCGTAGTTTTCGTTCCCTAAAGTTTGAACATAATGTGCTGTTTATGTTTTTCTCTCTGTCATGGCGAGTTCTCCTTGCAGACAACTTTCATATCATGCGTACGTTCTCAGTGGATTGCCTCAAACTGTGATTATTCTAATTATCCAGGCCTTAAACTCCATTGGGAAAATGTCCTATTATTCATACCGGGATTCACAAGTCTCAGGTTGGATTACTGTAGGCGTGGGAGACTGATTGCAAATATTTACCATTACAGAATTTTTGTAGGTCTGGAACATGGGAAATTGCATTGATTACATTGATGTGTGTGTTCAAATTAACTGTACAGTGAAAATCTCACTTTTCGAAGTAAATTTGTTAATTCTCTACCAACTCACAGTCAAATAATGTTGTTGACCTGTCCTGTGTTTCTGACTGTGGCCAAAGTATAAATAAGAGAACCCAAAACCCATCTTAAACCTTTTCAAATAGATGGATTTAAATATGCTTGCTATTTCCCCATGTAGATTACGATGCAATTTTAATGAACTGGCCTATTGATTGTCTACTTGCATTAATATATTTAATGTTTGGTATACACACCTTTCTGTTGTTTGGGTATGCATATCTCTATTCTAACAAAGAGGAGCTGTTTTAATATACTTAATTTTAATATACTGAATTACCAATTACAAGTGAAGGTGAATCTGTCTGTACACTAATAAAATGATTTTTAACTTCCAAAAACGCCTATTGAGTGAACAGTAGCCTAAATAGAATGTAAAACTACAGAACAAAACTACAGTGACAGCATCAATGGATGAGTCAGTTAAACTGGCGTTGGAAATTGGACAGCTTTTTAGAGGTGTTTCCTTTTCATACTGTATAATATGTCTCTCCACACAACTCATGATCATTGGTATGGTACTGACAGGATCTGGCTTACATTTCATGTTGCTTAACATACATTTATAATGGGCACATTTTTCCCCGATCCTATAGAAAAAAAATATCCCCATGTGTGCAACTTCTGCCAGATTAGCCTGGTTCCTGCATTTTAATTTGGCTGATGTTCTTTCCCTCTGCGGTCTGACTCTTCCCAAACCAACTCAGTTGGGGTGAGGTCGGGTGATTGTCGAGTCATCTGCAGCAATATCACTGTCCTTCTTGGTCAAATAGCCCTTACACAGCCCGAAGGTGTGTTTTGGGTTATTGTGGTGTTGCAAAACAAATGATTGTCCCACTAAGCGCAAACCAAATGGGTTGGCACATTGCTGCAGAATTCTGGGGTAGCCATGCCGGTTGAGTGTTCCTTTAATTCTAAATAAATCACAGATAGTGTCATCAGCAAAGCACCTCCTCATTATCACACCTCCTTATCCATGTTTCACGTTGGCAACCACACATGCGGAGATCATCCGTTTACCCCCTCTTTGTCTCACAACGGCACAGTGGTTGGAACCAAAAATCTCAAATTTGGACTCATCAGACCAAAGGACAGATTTCCACTGGTCGGATGTCCGTTTCTTACATTTCTTGGCCCAAGCAAGTCTGTTCTTATTGGTGTCCTTCAGTAGTGGTTTCTTTGCAGCAATTTGACAATGAAGGCCTGATTCACGCGGTCTCCTCTGAACAGTTGATGTGGAGATGGGTCTGTTTCTTGAGCTCTGTGAAGCATTTATTTGAGCTGCAATCTGAGGTGCAGTTAATTGCAGGTTGGTAACTTTAACTTTCCCTTTGCAGCAAATGTAACTTTGAGTCTTCCTTATTTGTGGCGGTCCTCATGAGAGCCAGTTTCATCATAGTGCGACTCCAACTGAAGAAACGTTCAGAATTCTTGAAATTTTCCTTATTGAGTGAAAGTAAAAGTTATGATGGGCTGTCCTTTCTTTTGGCTTCTCTGAGATGTTCTTGCCATAACATAGACTACTACAGTATAGACATTCTGATGGTCTTCTGTGTACCAACCTTACTCTGTCATAGCACAACTGATGCTCAAACGCATTAAGGAAAGAAATTCCTCAAATTAACTGTCAAGAAGGAACACCTGTTAATCGATATGCATTCCAGGTGACCACCTCATGAAGCTGGTTGAGAGAATGCCAAGAGTGTGCAAAGCTATCATCAAGGCAATGGGTGGCTACTTTGAAGAATCTACAATACGAAATGTACTTTGAGCTGTTTAACACTTCTTTGGTTGCTATATGATTCCATATCTGTTATTTCATAGTTTTGATGTCTTCAGTATTATTCTACAATATGGACAATAGTATAACTAAAGAAGTACCCATGAATGAGTACTGTTGGTGTGTCCAAACCCTTGACTCGTGGTATATATAAATCATAACACCCACACAATCAGACATTCAAGGGCCAAAGGAAGATCAAGGAAATACATAATAAAAATATATTTTGAGGTTATTTTCATTAGCTAAACTCACATTTATGTATTTGTGATGATTTATTTGTAAAATTACAAAGACTGCGTAGGGGATTTTAATAGGCCTACAGCACTTTATCCTTCATAACAATGTCAGGAAGTGTGGCATACTGTGCTCCAGTTGCTCTCCCCTCCTTACATCCAAAAACAATTTATGTTTTTTTGCCCCAAAAAGAAGCTCTTGGTAATTGATGACGAAGGTCAGTGATTCGTTCTTTGGTCAGTTAATGATTTTCTTCTACAAATCTATGAATTTATTTTGCTAGGCGCTCTGCTGAACACAATAGAAATACCTCAGGGAAAAGAACATAGATGTTGTCTATACTAGGTCTGAAAATGTGCCACAGTTGGCATAGGCATGACACACTGAAAGATGTCATTTACAGAGTGGAATATTTCATTGACCTTAGTCATACATGCTACAATAATTTTCATGACTTTTCTTAGACTCCAGCTTTTGGACATCATTGTGTACATTTTGACACTAAAGTACTACTACCCAAGGTTTTCCAGCAGAACATTGCCCAAAACATCACACTGCCTCTGCCGGCTTGCCTTCTTCCCATAGTGCATCCTGGTGCCATGTGTTCTCCAGGTAAGCAATGCACCCGGACATCCACGTGATGTAAAAGAAAATGTGATTTATCAGACCAGGCCACCTTCTTCCATTGTTCCGTGGTCCAGTTCTGATGCTCACATGCCCATTGTAGGCGCTTTTGGCCCGGGCACCCTGACTGGTCTGCGGCTTCGCAGCCCCATACGCTACAAACTGCAATGCATTGTGTGTTCTGACAGTACAACATCAGTACCAGTATTAACTTTTTCAGCAATTTGAGCTACAGTAGCTTGTCTGTTGGATTGGACCACACTGGCCAGCTTTCGCTCCCCACTTGCATCAGTGAGCCTTGGCCGCCCATGTCCCTGTCGCCGGTTCACCGCTTGTCCTTCCTTGGACCACTTTTGATGGGTACTGACCACTGCAGACCAGGAACACCCTGCAGGGGCTGCAGTTTTGGAGATGCTCTTACCCAGTCGTCTAGCCATCATAATTTGGCCCTTGTCAAAGTCGCTCAGATCCTTACGCATGCCCATTTTTTCTGCTTCTAACACATAAACTTTGAGGACAGAATGTTCACATCATATATCCCACCCACTGACAGGTGCCATGATAACGAGATTGTCAGTGTTATTCACTTCACCTGTCAGTGGTCATAATGTTATGGCTGATCGGTGTATGTACTTATTATTAATATTGACTGTGTTATATCAAGTGAATAATTCCATGACGATAGACAAAGTCAAGGACAGATCTTGGAAGTGGTTGTCATATCCATAGTGAGATCCAACGCCCTCTCCCCCTCATTTACAGCATGGACACCTGTTCCATGTTATTGCCCTCACCTGTGTTCCTGATCACTGGCCCTATTTAAGATCCTTCTTCCCTCTTATATTTTGTTGGTCATTGTTTTGGATTCATTTCCTTTTGGAACGTTGTTTTGTTTTTCTGTTTTAGTTTTGTTACATCTTAGTTATTTTCATTAAAAGTCCTTCATGCTCCCTGCGCCTGTCCTGCCTCTTACCTGCAACGTTACAGTGGTATTTCAAGTAAGTGTCAAATATTGAAAATGTTCTTGTTTGAAATAATACATTTCATCATTTGTATACCACATTACTTTTCGTTATTATATTGATTGAATTTGGAAGACAAAAACAAGAAATGCCATTTCACCTTGTGGAAAAAGTAAGACCCAAGGTCTTCTTAGAATGCTGGTGTTGCCGTCTTTGGTAAACCTAATGTAGCCATTTCTTATAACTGTCTCTTACATCAACTGGGAATAATTTTTGCCCACTCTTCTTTACAGTACTACTTCAACTGTGTAATTTTTCTGGGCTTTCCTTCACGCATGGCCCACCTCAAGTCCCCTTTCAGCATTTTGATAGGATTGTGGTCTGGGCATTGACTCAGCCATTCCATAACCCTCAATTTCTTATTTTAGAGATATTCTGTTGTAGCTTTGCTTCTGTGTTTTGCATCATTGTCCTGTTGCAAGATCCATGTTCAGCCTCAGCTTTTTCACAGATGGCCTCACATTCGCCTTAAGAATTCTTTGGTACAATATGGAATTCATGGTTGATGGCAAGTTGGCCCAAAGTGATTAAAAAATGATTCTCATTTTTTTTATTTCCAACTATACCACCATTCACTTGAGACATTGTTTCAAAGTTTTCACCAATTGTAGTCCAGATAGTGTCCAACAAATTTGCACAGGAAATTTTATAGATATTTTGAGTTTCTATTATACAATAAATAGTTGAATTAGCAATTCATTGACAAATATTTTGTGTGCTACTGGAATTTAGCCAAATTAAGCAATTAGAGGTGCGTGGCTTGAGCCTTGCTAATGTCAGTCATGTCAAAATGTCCCCCAGCTCCTTTTCCCTGGTGCCAGAGAACACAGGTGCTGTTCAACTAGAGGTGGTGTCCATGTGACTGAATGGCTTCTGTCAGTGACCGGGGTCATTGGACACAGCTGAGCTTTGAGTACAAATTGTGCTTGAAGATGGTATGTTCATACTGCGATCTGCGTTGCCTGGCAGTGGCCCAGTGGAGCTGGGACATAGCGCTCCAGATGGCTCTGCAGTGACCAACGGCTCTTAGAAACGGAGGAAGAGAGCTGTCCAAGCCCAGCTGGGAGCTAGGGATGCCTTACTGCCGGTGTGAATGTGAGAGTGGCTGTTTGTGTGTTATAGGAATTGAGAAGGTGGGGGAAAGGGACAGAGAAATTGAAAGAGAGAGATTGTGTGCGTGTGTAGGCATGTGCGTGTTTGTCAGAACCATTACTCATTCCACCTGTTACTGACTGTCAGGATGTATGATAGAGATAATTCACTTACTTTGCCCTTTGGCTTCCAAGATGCTGAGTTTTTTATGCAATTAGATTTTTAAATAATAATACAAATCCTTATATTTTGACAGTTAGCACAATGAGAATGTTTTAAAGCCTTGAGAGTCTATGTATGTTGCTCATGGACATGGCTGTCCAGAGCTATGTGGCCCTGGCCTGAGGGAGAGGAGTTTTGATCACTCCTGAGTCTGATTGAGTGCAGTGGATTAGTGCGGTGGTTTGTGTGACATCTACAAGGTCTCTCTTAAAGAAGAGCCACCTGAGAACCCAAGGCAGAGCTGGGGCTAGAACATGACGTCAAACACACTGTGGCTTTAAAGAAATAACCTTCCTTCACCGTTTCCATTTGGCAGGCCACTAGAGACCAGAGCGAGAGAGAGAGAGAGAAAAGAAGCCTCCTCTTTTCATTCCACCACATCTGCTCGTTGAAGGAATAAGAGCATGATCTGCACTCTGATCACAATGAATTATTCCTCACCTGGCTATAAATATGTGCTCCCTTGAACACTGAGCCTCTTTCAGAGCAAGGAATCTGTGCACTTCATCACCAGGCAACACCCATATACTTGGTTGGGAGCAGAAGAATCAGAGAAACCAGTTGAGTTTACTGACTAAGTAAACATGGGATTGTGAATTAGGCAAGAGCTTATAAAACAAATTATCAAATGGGTTAATGATATTACTCAGAAAATATTCATTCTGCATTTAACAGAAATCAACCAGCCTTTATATAGTATAATGCAATTTATACTATATTACAGATTACCTCTCAAGGTTAGGTTGCTGGGATTTTTAGAGGAAAGGTAAACCTTGAGCATGCACAAATAAAGCTAACAAGCTTTGATTGTCCAACTTGTCCTACTGTACAACTACTCCCAAGTCCCAGGTCTCTTGCAGATTTTAGACAATTTTCTTCCAGTTCTTCCAGTTGCATCCATTTTGCCCATCTATCTTCACAAGCTTTCCAGGCACTCAGGCAGAAAAGCATCCCCATAGCATGATGCATAGCACCATGCTTCATGGTAGGAATGGTGTTCTCAGGATGATGTGCCAAAAAGATCTATTTTGGTGTCATCAGACTAAACAATCTTCTTCTACTTGATTTTAGTCTCCCACGTGCCTTCTGGCAAACTTTAGCCCAAATTTAATGTGTTTCCTTTTTGCCACTCTCCCTCAAAGGCCACTTTTGTGATGCACCCAGGCTGTTGTTGCAGTATGCACAGTGAAAAAACAGAGGACCCAAAGCTGAGCCCTAAGTTACACCTTAATGCAACAAATTCAAATTTGACCCCTTCAATCATAATAGCGTGAGTTCTATCACAAAGATAGTACTGAAGGGACAAGAAGCCATCAGCAATTAAAAGTGCAGTAGATAAGATTTTTTCATTGGAAATAATATGTTTGTCCATATGAACATGTTGTTTAAGTTAAATGAGGCCCTGTGAATGTTGGTTAGCACCACAGACAGCTGTCTGCCCCTGGAATCCCACTCTGAAATTGTGACTCGGGTAGCGACAAAGCAGCCAATCCTGTTCCAGCCAATCTTTAGCCAATTGCCTTTGGTGAGGTGGGCCTTGGCTCTGTTTGTAAATGCGCATACTGCCCGTAGTTAGTATAAGTCTGTGATAATGAGTGAAGAAAACATTTTTCAGACAGAAGCTACAATGGCAGCTAGAGACAACACAATGCCAATTCCTCTGTTCCCTAAAATAGCATACACGAAGCAAAGAAAGATTTCTGAGAGTAGTGCTCTTCATAAAAAAAATCTGGATAAAGCAAGGGCAAAAACAAGAATAAACACTGGTTCAGCAGCATTTCCAAGGTGAAAAGAACTAATGGCATTGAAAGGGATGAAGTTCGACTCTAATTTAGCGCTTTTTCTTCTGGACGGACAGGTAAATTCATTTATTCACATTATAATACGAATGGATTTTCTTCTTATTTGAAAAGGTTTCTAAACGTTTCTAATCCCATGTTGTGGCCATTGCATTTAACTGGCTCTATGTTGATTCATTTATGGTTCGTTGTGTGTAAAACCTGCATCTGATTGGCTGCGGGAGTGGATAGCACCTCTTTCTTGCATGCGCGTACTTGTGATTAGGAATGAAACCCAGTTGTCAATCAAACTCGGCCTTGGGTGGGGGGATTGGGGGCGCTATTTCTCACACTTATCTCACAATTTATTGCACAAAGTTACCTACACCAACTTTAATCCTGATGACATTAACTTACTGATCAAATGTGAATGATCAATTATGTCAGAGGCCTTTAATGGGTCTGTAAACAAGGCAGCCCAATTCAGTGTATCATCTAAGGATCTAGCAATATAATAAAGTGGTAGAACATGAGCAGCTTTCCATACTTTTGGAATAACTCCAGAGATTAGTTACATTCAAATATGTGCCAATGAGCCACCAATGAATGGTTCTGCACTTAAAAGGAAACCCAGTTTCAGTTTGTTTGCCAACAGGCTTTTTGGCAAGACATCCAAATAGATTTTTGGCATGGATGTGACATTTAATTGTAGTTTTGGAGACTTGGTGACCCAAGATTCAACCAACTTAATTGTTTACCTCTCAAAACTCCTGCCTCACTGTGTGTGAGGCCAAAATACATTTCAGTTCACTTCCAGGCTGGTTTGTAACAACTTTAGTTGTTTTAGACTTCTTAATTATTGACTTGGTTGTGAATATGGTTATATGGTTATGTATTTATTTCTATTAGATTTCATTCAGAATAATTCTTAGGGGTGGCAATAATGGTGTTACATGTTTTTGATTTTGAGAAAAAAAAATATGAATTGATTAAGAATGTGTTTTTTCTTTGAACAATTTTACTTCAGTGGTTTGCTCTCTCTCATATTTTTTGTCTAACATCTAGCAGATAAATCCTTCTAGAGATCATGTTGTAGAATTTATTGCTGCTAGTAATTTAAACAAAGGATTTTACAATACAATTCCTCATCATTCTTTAGGGGTAACTTAAGCAGGGGCTTTTTGCTTGTCTTGGACAATTGCCTGCAGACTGACTATTTTATATCCTACCTCTGTATGACTCTACCTGGCGTAGTAGAAGTCCTGGATGGCAAGGAGCTTGACACTGTTGATGAACTCAGCCAGTATCGAATACTTATACATATACTTATTGTCTCGCACCATACAGTATGGATGGGTAGGATGTTGGACGATGTTGACATTTATCACTGCAGTCTAGTGTCTTGTGATAGGCCAGCCGCCTGAAAGCTAAATCCTGACAGTTGGCTGGAGAACGTTCTCTCCTCCTAGCAGTTATGTACCGGCAAATTATTCCTGGTTGAACAAGCAGTGTGATAACCCAAGCCCAAAAAACATCCACTTAAGTGTATGGGAAGAATCAAAATGATTGGCAAGAAATGGTGAGAGTTTCAAATTTATACTCATACTCCATATCAAGATGAATTTCAAATTTTCTCCTTGGTCATAGAAAATGAAGTCAGAGAAATAATATACAAAGAAAGTAAATATCAGTGTAAAAGAAAGTAGAAATTAGAAATTAGCGAAACATGTCAGAAGCACAAAAGATGCCATCTATCCATTGCACTGCCATCTAACCATACCTGAAAGTAACAGGCCTAATGAGTGTCACCTCGAGGCCTGTAGAAGTGTTCACACAAACAGCTGATTTGGACAAGGGAAGTGCGAGCATGACTCAGGCCAAGACAGACATGTCAACAATTTCGATTTTTTTTGGTACACACCAGTTGGCCAGGCTTAGACTTAAGAATAGTCAGCAATAGTTGCAAAGAAACACAACACAGTTCAAAAGTTAGAATACAAAGCCTGTAAGGACATCTCCCTAAGTGGACAGTTAAATTCCAGTCAGGTAGCCACCATGGAGTACTTAAGTATCAGAGACATGTGAATCTGTGAAAAATGAACATTTCAAGAAGTGAAGGTCAAGCTGTAATTTATAGCTTCTGAAAGGCTGGGCATCTATTGTGCTTAACGTGTTACTTGGCCTTTTCAAAAAGTGATTGCATGAATTGTTCTGTGAGTAAAACTGGTTTAAGAACAAACAAAAATCTGTCATACCTCTTAACCACCCTCAGGGAATGGTTATTTTTTTTCTACCATGGAAATTACCAAAATCCTATCCCACACAATGGGGGAGATGATTTGAAATAAAACGTAGAAGCCAATTCTGCGCTCTGCTAATATGTTCAGTCTCCCCAAAAAGTGTGTCAATTTCACGTAACATCCAATACATTTCTTATTATATTTTTCTCCAACATAACAAAAATGAAGTCTATTTTATTCAGGTATACACTTCCCCCAAGCGATACAATCGAAACAAACATTAACTGTTTCATTTGTACATTTTACATGCAAGTATAAGATCCATAACGCAGGAATCATAGCCACCCCTTAGGAATGACTTCACATTAAGCTTTGAGTCAAAACTTTGTTCTAAATGTTACCCTAGCGCACTAGGGTACTTTAGTGCACTACTTTTTAACCAGAGCATGGAATAGGTTGCCATTTAGGAGATAGCCTATGCCTCTCCCAGGAAGTGGATGTCCTTAATTGGTCCATCACCTTTAATGGGAAGAAAAGGTCACCTCTTAATTATTCATCTGGGATGTCAAACAATCCTCAGCTGCTGTTATTTAGAGGAGATCCATTGAATAATGGAGGGGGTGGATTTTCTTTCCTTTTTCAAAACCAGCCATACTCACACTTGTTGGTTAAATGTTTTACTGTTGAGCGTTATGTTTATTCTAGAGCCCATTGTCATTTTTAGATTGACCTGACTTTCTCTGATACTTCTGGTGAAACTTGGGATGACACAGAATGTGACATCTGACATGTTGTTCATACAGTCCTAACATCTTTCTCACAATGGAGGAAATAACCTTCCTTGGAGTGTTCATAGGTTTTTTCTTTTTCCGATGGATTCTAGTGCCTCCAAAGTGCTCCATACAGAGAGAGAACGATAATGTATTAAAACAGTCGATTACTCCCCCACAATGAATCTTTACGGTTGTCTTCTCGGTCGCCGTATCTGCTATGGTAGACTACCTTTGTCAATTGCTCTTAAGCAGCTTTCTTAACATGTAAGCTGTGTTTATTGCAGCTGAAGAGGCAAAAGGAGATATTAATGCTATTAGTGCATTAAAGTGAAGAATGGTGTAATGTCGCTACCGTGGGAGGATTAGCTGGAAGGAAGCAGAGAGGATTCAGACGAGTCTGGGGGTGAGTCTGTAAACATGTAGGAGAGAGAAGCAATGAGAGAGCAAAAAAGAGAGTGAGGCACAGATGAAGAGAGAGGCATAAAGAAAACAAGAAAGGGTCAAAGAGAGGCAGTAGGAGAGAGGGAATGGTAAAGGGGATACAGAAAGAGAAATGACAGAAGGAGAGGGTTTGTGAATGCGGGAGTGAGTGAGTTATTAAGATAGAGGAGACAGACAGGGACAGGGAGAGACAATGAGAGAGAAGGAGATATATCTTCTCCAAACTGTTTTCTATGAATATTCATGTACATGTAGAGATCCTGTGGAGGCAGTAAAAGCATACTGATTGGGGAATGAAGACCTCTTTCCATCTCTACCATTGCAGCTTTAAAGGGGTACTGTAATTCTCAAAACCACCTATTCCTATGATTTACTATGATTGTTAAATTACACAAATATGTGAATGCAATATACTGTTTGTAAGTATTTTGCATTTCACTTTTGTTATTATTTTGCAAGCCACATGAGAAATTTGTTATTGAAATATGTTAAGAGTCAAGTCTATTACCAAACCCGCAAACACTGATCTCTCTGGACAGGCTGGGAAGTTCCTTCATACAGTGGATATAAAAAGTCTACACACCCCTGTGAAAATGCCAGGTTTTTGTGATGTAAAAGAATGAGACAAAGATAAATCATGTCAGAACTTTTTCCACTTTTAATGTAATCTATAATGTGAACAATTCAATTGAAAAACAAACTGAAATCTTTGAGGGGGAAAAATGAAAAATAAAAACCTTACAATAACCTGGTTGCATAAGTGTGCACACCCTCTTATAACTGGGGATGTGGCTGTGTTCAGAATTAACCAATCACATTCAAACTCATGTTAAATAGAAGTCATTACACACCTGCCATCATTTAAAG
>JACXGI010003458.1:33457-62393 GCA_016801175.1 Esox masquinongy | reverse complement strand
ACCCCTCTGAGCCTGGGTCCTCTCTAGGTTTCTTCCTAAATTTCGGCCTTCTTAGGGAGTTTTTCCTAGCCACTGAAATTCAACACTACTGTTGTTTGCTCCTTGGGGTTTTAAGGCCGGGTGTTTTGTAAAAGCACTTTGTGACAACTGCTGATGTAAAAAGGGCTTTATAAATAAATTTGATTGATTGATTGATACTTATACGCTAGCTAGCATAATATGTCGCTAATAGTCACAAAACATTGGCAACTTGATCAAATTATTATTCAGTACGAGAAGATATTTCATAGCAGTTGGCTTCTACTAGAGCTGTTTTGAAAAGAACCAGTAGCCTAACGTCACAAATGATCCTTGGCTGTATGATGTGGCACACCTATGGCCTATAAAATACTGATTTGGTTTTCTAGGGACATTTTCGTTGCTTCCCTATACTGGACTTTATTTTTCTGAATTGCTAAAACACTAAACCCCATTCTCTGAACCAAATTCTCAGTGGCCTAAACCCATTTCTTGAAACAGTCACTCTTTTAGCAAAACCTAAAAGAAATTCCGGTTGTTAGACACCATTTGCAAATTGCATTCACTCTATTTGCAAAACTCTAAACACATTCTCACTCACTAAATCACATTTCGCACTGTGATGCACTTGTGTTGTGAAAGGTTAAACACGTGCGGCAAAAGTTAAACACAACTACAACACAGTTGTCATCGTTTACACACAATGACTCAAAATAGTTCACACTTGTTTCTAATGATGTGATCAAACCAATTGTTCACAATATAACTCAGTTCAGAGTACACAGGTGGCACAGGTCTGAGGCAGAGGAGAAGAGTACGTGTCAGAGGTGGTGGACGAGTAGGAAGACTACGTGTAAGAGGTGGTGGACGAGGAGGAAGAGTCCTCTGGCCGGACCCAGCACAAAGACATGATGCTGAGAAAGAATGAATCTCTCATTGCATTTGATTTTGCAGTTGCACAAAAGTTATGAGGTTATTGTAAAGTGCTTTTCATATAGTTTTCTTTGATCATGGGGCTTTTGCAGTGGACTACCTTATTTTTATGCCACTGCTGAATATACAGACATTCAATACTGTATTACTTGCAGTACTTACAGTATTCAATATATTCTCTTAACTAAGTTCGGATTATTATACTTTTTTTATTGCAAAATGTGTTTACTATTTACAATGTAAAAAAAATCTGTAACTGCATGCCCTGGACACTGTGTTCTCCATTTTTGTATGTACTGTCTAGTGAATGCTCTGTAGTGTTTACATATTGACTGGCTGTGTGTATGATCTGAAAGCATGGTTTGATTTTGAGCACAGATTAAAGGATTTTGAGGCAAGTGTCTGATTTTGACAGAAGAGTCAGTGGTTTTGTGAATGTAGTTTGAAGATTTGGATCTGTATTTAAAGATTTGAGAAAATGGGTGAAGGTTTCAAGAAATGTGTCTAAGCAATTGAGAAAAACTTAAAATGAAGTGAGCACTAAGCTACAAAAAATGTGTAACTACTGTAGTTAGTGAAAGCTTTTGAATTTCATTGACATCTGTGTATTTGCCATTATATAGCCTTAGTAAGTCACAGTGATGGCCATTCGAGGCTTCATTACTGTTCTTCTAGCAGCAGGATATTATGCTGGCAGCGCTAACTCAGATTTTCTTTTCAAAATAAAAGCCATCCTTGATATATATAAGGCAATAATATAGTTAAAAATCTAGTCGGTACATTTTATGTTTAATGTTCGTTCCAATCTTGTTCTTGTCTGTTCTTTTTTTACAGACTAGAGTGTTAACTATATTGCCTTACAAAATTCAGTGATGGCTTTTATTGTGATAAAGAAAATCTGAGTGCTGCCAGCAAAATATCTTGCTGCTAAAATAACGCCAAATAAGCCTCATTTGGCCATCACTAGTAAGTCATGCATGCTAACATTATTTGCTTTCTGTCCCTCGTGCTGAAGTTACTAATACATTTTGGTAAGTAGGATAAATGTGCCTGTCCATGGAAATCAAATGCCTGTCTAGTCCTGGGCCTGAGTGGAGAGAAAACGTAATCATCTGAAAAGAATCTGTTGTTCTGTCCTTGTGCTACAGAGTTCACCCTAATTGTTTCTGAAAGTCGTTCTGGATAACAGCGGCGGCTAAATTGGTAAAATGTAAATATTGTAACAGTCAACTATTGGATTACGTACATGTATTGTAACAATGCAATGGTTTATTCTGGACAGTTAGATGATTTTTCCTTTCAAATGAAATGCTAATCAATGTGTTACGAATGTAGAAGACAAAGTGCAGGTTGAGTAGTCATGGAGAGCATGACATTTCCCTGTCCAAATAAAACGTTTGTCCAGATCCATAAAACTTGCATGTGCCAAGCACATGTAAAGGCGTGTGCGTCATAAATGTCAAGTAAACTATCCCTGTCACTCAAGTAGTGCAGGTAAGCACACACTTATTCACACACAGTCCAACTCCCCTACAGTGCATTTGGAAAGTATTCAGACCTCTTAAGGTTTTAAAAATGTTGCTGCATTACAGCCTTGTTTAAAAATGGATTACATAATTTTTTCCACACACAATAACCCATAATGGCCAAGAAAAAAATTGTTTTTTAGACTCTCAAACCATCAGAAACCAGATTCTCTGGTCTGGTGAAAACAAGATTGAACTTGTTGACCTCATACTAGGTACCGCCTACAGTGAAGCATGGTGGTGGCAGCATAATGCTATGGGGATGTTTATCAGCGGCAAGGACTGGGAGGCTAGTCAGATACGAGGAAAAGATTAATCGAGCACAGAAGTATAGAAAGATCCTCCATGAAAACCTGCTACAGAGTGCTGATGACCTCAGACTGGGGGCGAACATTCACCTTCCATCAGGACAAGGACCCTTAGCACTCAAACATGACAATGGAGGCTGTGCAGCGAAATTCAGCATCAGTATACTATTTTCATTTTTTCAAAACCACTAAAAATCCTATCCAAATCAAGGCAATGTTATTAACTTTTCATGGGCTAAAACTTTTCATGCTGCGAGAGCATCAACCATCTCACAGCATTCTTATTCTGTTTCTTTTGGCAGAAACCCTGACAGAAATAATCCATATCAAATTTGTTATTGATCTCACATGGGCCAAAATCACCAAATGCTTGTCTGCATCATGTAGCATAATGTGACTGGAGGGGGTAACTAAAACAGACACATTAAGTGTATGCAGCTCAGGAAATGCTTTCTCATAACCCTGTACATGTTTACCCCCTGTTGAAAAATCCACATCATTGGAGAATTTCTTAAGCACACATGGGTTTTGTTAAATAAATTTAAATTGTCATTATATCACTGTTTAGTGCCTGCTAGCCTTTGCAATCCATCCAAATCTGAAAATGAACTAAATTGGTGAAGAAGACAATTTACTTATTTCTTATTTTGATTTCTTATTGAAAATGCCCCTGGAAATGAAAGAAAATGTGCTTATTTATGAGCATATGCCACACAAATATTTGTCCCCTCTACTCATTACAACACATTGAATTTAAATTCACAATGTTAACTGTACAACAAAACAGACTACTGTTAACAAATTCAGATTTTGTCATATCCAAAATCTTGCCTGGATATAACAAAATCAGGTATGAAATCATAATGATTGTCACTGTGACAGTTCTTTGACTGCAACAAAAGTAGCTATTCTTCAGCTAACATTTAAAAGTGAAGGGAGCCTGACAGAAGAATTGTGATTAAAAATAAATTTTACATTACAGTTTTCTGAATTGACAAAACACTAAACCCTATTCTCTAAACCAAATTCTCAGTGGCCTAAACCAATTTTTCAGTCATTCTTTTGGCAAAACCTTAAACAAGTTTAAGTAGTTAGACGCCATTTGCAAATTGCATTCAATCTGTTTGCAAAACTCAAAATACATTCTCACTCACCAAAACACATTTCGCACTGTGATGCACATGTGTTGCAAAATGGTAAACACGGGTGGCAAAAGGTAAACCCAACTACAACACAGTTGTCATCGTTAACACAATCACTCAAAATTGTTCACACTTGTTTGTAATGATGTGATCAAACCAATTGCACAGAATATAAGCCACTTCAGAGTGCACAGGTGGCACAGGTGTGTTGAATGTTGAAACCAACAATGGTTGGAAACAATCTGAGAGACAGAGGAAGAATACGTGTAAGAGGTCGTGGACAAAGAGGAGGAAGAGCAAGGCCAAAAACAGTAGTTTCAGATGAAATTCGGGTAACTGTGATAGACCATGTTCTCGTTCATAGAATGACAATGAGGGATGCAGGACAAAAAATACAACCCAATTTGAGCATATTCTCTGTGGCCACCATAATCAGCACATTCAGAGAAGAGAACAGATAATTGTTTCTTTTCATTTTGGTATTTGAAAGTTTATACATTTGAGTCAGTACATCACTTTGTCAACAGAAAAAGGACTGGGGAAAAGAAAACCTTTCTTACCATACAACATTTTACACACAGTATAGAAGTAATGTCCATTCTATTTTTACTATATATATGTTTGTAAGTGCATTTTCCCGTGCAGAATTGCAAGACAACCACATGCGTGTGGAAGGACTGCTATGTTCTCCCAACAGCAAGAGGCTCTCATTGTTGATATGGTCTTCAAAACAATGCCTCCGACTGCATGAATACAGCAAAGAGTTGTAAACTTTGAAGGGATCAGCAGTGTCAGCCTTTCTACCATTGACCGTGTCCTCCAACGTAACTGGGTACGCATGAAGCAAGTGTACAGAGTACCCTTTGAGCGCAACTCAGAAAGGGTCAAAGAACTACAATTTCAGTATGTGCAAGTAAGTGCACACTCAGACACTTTCAGCTCTGATGCTTACAGTACAATTCTATGCTACTAACCAACTGTTACTGTAAACTGCACTATAATGTAGGGTATGTAAATACTGTGGATATAAAAAGTTTACACACCCCTGTGAAAATGCCAGGTTTTTGTGATGTAAAAGAATGAGACAAAGATAAATCATGTCACAACTTTTTCCACTTTTAATGTAACCTATAATGTGAACAAGGGGGACAAATTAAAAATAAAAACCTTACAGTAACCTGGTTGCATAAGTTTGCACACCCTCTTATAACCGGGGATGTGGCTGTGTTCAGAATTAACTAATCACATTCAAACTCATGTTAAATAGAAGTCATTACACACCTGCCATCATTTAAAGTGACTCTGATTAATCACAAATAAAGTTCAGCTGTTCTAGTAGGATTTTCCTGACATTTTCTTAGTTGCATCTCAGAGCAAAAGCCATGGTTCGCAGAGAGCTGCCAAAGCATCAGAGGGATCTCATTGTTGAAAGATATCAGTCAGGAGAAGGGTACAAAAGAATTTCCAAAGCATTAGATATACCATGGAACACAGTAAAGACAATCATCATCAAGTGGAGAAAATATGGCACAACAGAGACATTACCAAGAACTGGACGTCCCTCCAAAATTGATGAAAAGACAAGAAGAAAACTGGCCAGGGAGGCTTCCAAGAGGCCTACAGCAACATTAAAGGAACTGCAGGAATTTCTGGCAAGTACTGGCTGTGTGCTACATGTGACAACAATCTCTCGTAATCTTCATATGAATGGGCTATGGGGTAGGGTGGCAAGACGGAAGCCTTTTCTTACAAAGAAAAACATCCAAGCCCGGCTGAAGTTTGCAAAAACAAACATCAAGTCCCCCAAAAGCATGTGGGAAAATGTGTTATGGTCTGATGAAACCAAGGTTGAACCTTTCGGCCATAATTCCAAAAGGTATGTTTGGTGCAAAAACAACACTGCACATCACCCAAAGAACACCATACTCACAGTGAAGCATGGTGGTGGCAGCATCATGCTTTGGTGCTGTTTTTCTTCAGCTGGAACCGGGGCCTTAGTCAGGGTGGAGGGAATTATGAACAGTTCCAAATACCAGGCAACTTTGGCACAAAACCTTCAGGCGTCCATTAGAAAGCTGAAGATGAAGAGGAAGTTCACCTTTCAGCACGACAACGACCCAAAGCACATATCCAAATCCACAAAAGCATGGCTTCACCAGAAGAAGATTAACGTTTTGGAATTGCCCAGCCAGAGCCCAGACCTGAATCCAATTGAAAATCTGTGGGGTGATCTGAAGAGGGTTGTGCACAGGAGATATCCTCGCAATCTGACAGATTTGGAGCGCTTTTGCAAAGAGTGGGCAAATATTGCCACGTCAAGATGTGCCATGCTAATAGACTCCTACCCCAAAAAACTGAGTGCTATAATAAAATCAAATAGCGTAGTGGTTAGAGAAGCGGACTTGTGAACTATAGGTCCCGAGTTCGTATCTCCTTGCAGGCGAAGTGAAGTACGCATTATGAATTATTCCGTATAGACGAAAACTTCGCTGGCTAAAACCGTTAGTACCTACATTATAGTAAACCTGAAATAAAACAGTTTACGGTTACAGTGAGTGAAAAAATTATTTGATCCCCTGCTGATTTTGAATGAAATGATCAGTCTATAATTTTAATGGTAGGTGTATTTGAACAGTGAGAGACAGAATAACAACAAAAAAATCCAGAAAAACGCATGTCAAAAATGGTATAAATTGATTTGCATTTAATGAGTGAAATAAAAATTCGACCCCTCTACAAAACATGACTTAGTACTTGGTGGCAAAACCCTTGTTGGCATCACAGAGGTCAGACGTTTCTTGTAGTTGGCCACCAGGTTTGCACACATCACATTTCACCCCCGTCCATCGTCCCTTTGATGCGGTGAAGTTGTCCTGTCCACTTAGCAGACAAACACCCCCAAAGCATAATGTTTCCACCTCCATGTTTGACGGTGGTGATGGTGTTCTTGGGGTCATAGGTAGCATTTCTCCTTCTCCAAACACGGCGAGTTGAGTTGATGCCAAAGAGCTCGATTTTGGTCTCATCTGACCACAACACTTTCACCCAGTTCTCCTCTGAATCATTCAGATGTTCAATGGCAAACTTCAGACGGGCCTGTACATGTGCTTTCTTGAGCAGGGGGACGTTGCGGGCGCTGCAGGATTTCAGTCCTTCACGGCGTAGTGTGTTACCAATTGTTTTCTTGGTGACTATGGTCCCAGCTGCCTTGAGATCATTGACAAGATCCTCCCGTGTAGTTCTGGGCTGATTCCTCACCGTTCTCATGATCTTTGCAACTCCACGAGGTGAGATCTTGCATGGAGCCCCAGACCGAGGGAGATTGACAGTTCTGTGTGTGTTTCTTCCATTTGCGAATAATCGCACCAACTGTTGTCACCTTCTCACCAAGCTGCTTGGCGATGCTCTTGTAGCTCATTCCAGCCTTGTGTAGGTCTACAATCTTGTCCCTGACATACTTGGACAGCTCTTTGGTCTTGGCCATGGAATCTGATTGATTGATTGCTTCTGTGGACAGGTGTCTTTTATACAGGTAACAAGCTGAGATTAGGAGCACTCCTTTTAAGAGTGTGCTCCTAATCTCAACTCTTTACCTGTATAAAAGACACCTGGGAGCCAGAAATCTTTCTGATTGAGAGGGGATGAAATACTTATTTCACTCATTAAAATGCAAATCAATTTCTAAAATTTTTGACATGCGTTTTTCTGGATTTTTTTGTTGTTATTCTGTCTCTCTCTGTTCAAATAAATCTACCATTAAAATTATAGACTAATCATTTCTTTGTCAGTGGGCAAACGTACAAAATCAGCAGGGGATCAAATATTTTTTTCCCTTACTGTATATTGCGACTGTTTCTGTTGGATTTTCGAAGTACACATCCGTGCATGCGTTTTGGGTCTGGATAGACAAACACATTTGCTGGCTTACTATAACGTAACTATGTTGTTAAGCCTTAACTGAAACTGTGTACGGTTATATTGCGACTGTTTCTGGCATGGAATAGTTCATCTTCAGTCTCGCTAGCAATTGCTCAATTTTTATGATTATTCCTAGAAAGTTAGTAGATACTAGTAAGCCTTTTACTGGCTAATAAGCTGTTAAAACGGCCAGTGGCAAAAGCAATACAGTTCATAGACACTATGGTGGAGGTAAACTTAATAAGAAACGTTAGTCAGTTTAGCACAATCCTCAATGGAGTCTAGCGACTGCTGAAACGTGTAATTCCGTGGCGTAGTGGTTAAAGACAGTGCCTCTCATGTGGAAGACCTAATTTTGCATCTATTGAGAGCAACAACATTTATTAATTATTTCTGGTAGATTCCACGATTCTCTCGTCTTTTCACTTTATGAAAAAGTTAGTTATCGTTGCCTTTATTGATAGTTATTGTATAAATGTCATTCATGAATGAAAGAAAAAAGTATATTGTTTTGCCATGAAAGAAAAAAATATGTTCTTATGCCATGAAATGAAATAGCTTTGGCAGACTCGCTAGCAATTGCTCAATTCTTATGACTATTCCAGTAAGTTAGTAGATACCGGTAAAGCTTATTACTGGCTAATACGCTGTTAAAACGGCCAGTGGCAAACGCAATACATTGCCTTCCACCATACAACCCTTTCCTCAACCCAATAGAAGTGTTTTTCTCTGTGTGGCGGTGGAAGGTGTATGATCGAAAACCATATACCAGGGAAAATCTTTTACAGGCAATGGAATTGGCCTGTGGTGACATAGGTGTGGAGTGATGTCGAGGCTGGATCCGGCACACCAGAGGGTTTTTTCAACAAAGGCATATGAACAATAGAATCTACCTACAATCTTGGGGGTTTAATTTTTTTTTAACTAGTGCAACTAAGAAAAGTCATCCATCTTTTTGTGGTGTATGATAACTCTTAGGACGACTCTGTTTTCTTATTGTTCAACCTGGTCAGCATTTTATTTTCTTCTCTCTCAGATTCCCTAATGTTCCACAATTAGTTTAGCTATAGAATAGCTAGTATAGTTGTGCTCAAAGCAATATTGCTGTAAATGGAAACCACTATTAAACATACAGTGCTGTTTCAAAGTATTTGAACTCCTTGTGCATTGATAGATTTTTGTAGTGTTCACCATGAAATCTTATTATAATCAGAACCTTTTATTTGCCATAACACGTTTATAGGTACCAATTCCATATGTTGAACACTGAAACAAAACAAGATTAATGGGAGGGTTGCTAGGAAGAAGCCTCTGCTGTCAAGAGAACAAATCTGCCCCTTTTACTGCTTGCTCATAAAATCTTTACATGTCACATGTTTTCTGAAACCTGTCACTCAACGAGCAAAACCACACCAAGTCTGCAAAACTGTAAGCTAATTCTCAGCCTTTCACTCAGTTGCCAATTTCATAAAACAATTTTTGGAAAACAATACACACAATTCTCTACCTAAGACACAAAAGTCAAACAGGAAGTAACTTGCTTGCTTTTGCCAAACACAGCCAATCAAAATGCTACACTTATTCACCAGTGTTTCACACCCACTACACATGCACCAACACAGACCTAGAGTGAGTTACCACAATGACAAACTCTGGTTCACACCTAAACTCAGATGGCTGTGTTTGGAAAAGGAGGAGGCGTTCAGGAGTGGTGACAGAGAGGTTCAGAGAGGCAAAATACAGCTTTGTTAAGGCAGTGAAGGAAGCCAAGTGCCTGTATGGACTGAAACTGAAACAACAGTTCTCAGGCAACGACTCTGCTTCTGTTTGGAGAGGCCTCCAACTACAAGTCTAAATCCCTCAACTCCATTAATCTGCGACTTGCCAATGACCTGAATGAGTTCTACTGCAGATTTGAAAGACAAAAGGGAAGTCCTGACAACACACCTTCTCCCTGTGTGTCCAGCCGTCAACACAGCCCCCCACCATCGGGGCCCATACACAATCACCCATCTCAAACATCTCCACCTTTGCCTCTACAATGGCACTTTCAATCCTGGAGGGGGACATTAACAGTCTATTCAAGAGACAGAACCCCTGAAAGCAGCAGGGCATGACGCTGTCTCCCCATCCACCTTAAAGAACTGGGCAGATCAGCTATCTGCTGTGTTTGCTGACATTTTTAACATCTCACTGGAGACATGCTGCATTCCGGCCTGCTTCAAATCCTTCATCATCATCCCAGTCCTCAAGTCAAGTCAAGGATCACAGGACTTAATGACTACAGACCTGTCGCCCTGACCTCTGTGGTTATGAAGTCATTTGAGTGCCTTGTGCTGTTCCGCCTCAAGACCATCACCGACGCACTACTAGACCCACTGCAGTTTGCCTACGGAGCCAACAGGTCTGTGGACGATGCGGTAAACATGGCTCTTCACTTCATCCTCCAGCATCTGGACTCCCCTGGAACCTAAGCCAGAATCCAGTTTGTGGACTTCAGTTCCACATTCAACACCATAAGTCCCACTTTGCTCCAAGACAAGCTGTCTCAACTGGGAGTGCCCGAGTCCACATGCAGGTGGATCACAGCCTTCAGAAGGTCCAACAGAAGGTAACACATGAGGCTGGGGAAGCACTTGTCTGACCGCCTGATCATCAGCATCAGCTCCCCTCAAGGCTGCATCCTGTCCCCCCTACTCTTCTCCCTGTACACCAACATCTGCACCTCCAGTCACCACTCTGTCAAGCTCCTGAAGTTTGCAGATGACACCACCCTCATTGGACTTATTTCTGATGGAGACGAGTCTGCCTACAGGTGGTACATTGACCATCTGTTGTCCTGATGCAGTCAGAACAACTTGGAGTTCAACACCCTAAAGACAGTGGAGATAATAGTGGACTTCAGGAGAAGCGCAGCTACCCGTCCCCCGCTTGGGTGGCTCTCCAGTCAACTCTGTGGAGTCCTTTCTTTTTCTGGGCACCACCATCACCCAGGATCTCGAGTGAGAGCTGAACATCACCTCGCTTACAAAGAAAGCTCAGCAGAGGATTACTTCCTGCAGCAGCTGAAAAAGTTCAACCTGACAAAGACTATGAAGGTGCACTTCTACACTGCCATCATAGAGTCCATCCTGACCTCCTCCATCAACCTACATACAAACACAACCCTCAAATGAACAATTTATTCATGCTCACTCTGCTGTTTTTCTGCTCAAACCACTGTTTTTTTTTTCTTTTGTATAAATTGTTGCACTAACAAGCCAGAACAAATTCCTTGTTTGTTGTGAAACTGACCTGGCAATAACACTGTTTCTGATTCTGATTCTGACATGTGCAAACATTAATTACTTAACTGATCACTAACCAGTCACTGCTTTAGTATAGGCCTATAAATAGGCCCAAGGTCAGCTCCCTTGTTTAGAACAATGGATGTGAACATTGCGTGGAGAGCAACGGGGGTGGGAGGGAGAGGCAGGGGACAAGAACAAGGACAAGGAGGAAGAGAACGAGGCCGAAGAAGAGGGTAAAGAAGAGTTGGAAGACAGCTGTCTCTGATGAGATTAGGGCTACGCTTATTGGTCATGTGATCAACCATGGGTTAACTATAAGGGAGGCTGCACTGAGAGACCAGCCCAACTTGAGTTGGTTTACAGTGGCATCCATAATTAGAATTTTCAGAAATGAGAAAAGGTATGCAACTATCTAATGGCTACTATCTACAGCACTACTGTAAAATACATATTATTGTGTAGTGTTTCATAAACTTTTGGAGCTCTAAGCCACCCATTCACTGCACTGCTCTGTAGGAATGGATGGCCACAGTACTATAGTACAATACAGCCAACTGTGAAAAAAAAATGTATTATACTGCATACTGTTTTTGAATCTTCTACTGAGTGGAAAGTCAAAGACATCATGGAGGATGAGGTCACATGTTTACAAGAGATGTTTACAAGAGAGGAAAAAGAGATGGCAATTGTAAATATTGTTTTGGACAACAATGCCATTAGGCTTAGGGAGGTAAGAGATCATATCCTAAATGATGCAGCAGTGTTCCACCACATCGATGCTGTTAGCCTGTCAACATAGCAACGCGTCCTCCAGGGGCACCGATTGAGAATGAAACCACTGTATAGGGTGTCATTTGAGAGAAACTCTGACAGAGTCAAAGATCTGAGACTATGTGGATGTATGTATGCGACATTATTTCCAGTACTTCAAACTTGCAGATACTGAGCCAGAGTGTTGGACACTGCCATATTTACTGATCTGTGTATTCTTTTGTCTGTTACAAAGAATATTGGGGATGGATCCTCATGCAATTCTCCATGAATATACACTGCTCAAAAGAAATTAGGGAACTTATAATCCTCACAGCATAATACCAAGTCAGTAAAACTTCAGGGATATCAATCTGTCCAGGTAGGATGCATAAGCGATTGTGAATCAATGTCACCTGTTTTGGTGCAAATTAAAGTGACAACAGGAAGACAACCCCCAAAAAGGAAGGGTTTTTCAGGGGGTGGCCACAGACAATTGCTCTCTCCTTATCCTTCCTGACTGATACTTCTCTAGTTTTGCATTTTTCTAGTGTCATTAGCATGAGGCGGTACCTGCAGCCCATTCAGGTTGCACAGGCAGTCCAGCTCCTCCAGGATGGCACATTTATACGTGCTGTCGCAAGAAGGTTTGCGGTCTCCCAGTACAGTCTCAAGAGCATGGAAGAGATACCAGGAGACGAGGAGAGCTGGACAGGGCCATAGAAGGGCATCAACTCAGCAGCAGGACCAGTATCTGCTTCTTTGTGTGAGGAGGAACAGGAGGAACACTGCCAGAGCCCTACAAAATTACCTCCAGTGGGCTACTGGTATGCATGTTTCTGACCAAACTATCAGAAACAGACTCCATGAGGGTGACATGAGGGCCCAACATCCTCTAGTGAGACCTGGGCTCACAGCCCAGCACCATGCAGCTCAATCGGCATTCACCAGAAAACACCAGAATTGGCAGGTTCGCCATTGGTGCCCCGTTCTCCTCACAGATGAGAGCAGGTTTACACTGAGCACATGTGACAGATGTGAAAGAGTCTTGAGAGACCATGGTGAACGTTATGCAACATCATCCAGCATGACAGGTTTGGCAGTGGGTCAGTGATGGTCTGGGGAGGCATATCCTTGGAGGGTCGCAACAGACCTCCACGTGCCAGTCAATGATACCCTGACTGCTATTAAGTACCGGGAGGAAATCCTCAGACCCATCGTCAGACCTTACACTGGTGCAGTGGGCCCTGTGTTCCTCCTGGTACAGGACAATGCCCGGCTTCATGTGGCCAGCGTGTGCAGTCAGTTCCTGGATGACGAAGGCACTGATGCCATTGACTTGCCCTCACATTCCCCAAACCTGAATCCACTTGAAATCCTCTGGGACATTATGTATCGCTGCATCCGACACCGCCAAGTAGTGCCACAGACTGTCCAGGAGCTCACTGATGCCCTGATCCAGGTCTGGGAGGAGATCCCCCAGGACACCATCCGTTGTCTCATGAGGAGCATGCCCAGACACTGTCAGGAGTGCATACAGGCACATGGGAGCCATACACACTACTGAGACACATTATGAGTTGCCGTGATGAAATTCATGCAAGTTGGAACATCCTGTGATTTCAACAGTTTACTTTGATTTTCAGTGTCGGTTTCAATCCAGCCCTCAATTGGTTGGTGATTTTGGTTTCCATTGATATCACATTGACAATGATTTTGGTTTCCATTGACAATGTGCAGTAAAGATTTTTGATCTTTAATATATTTCATTCATTGAGACCCAATATGTGATTTAAGTGTTCCCTCAATTTTTTTGAACAGTGTATTCATGTCACGCACAATCGTGTCCTCCATCACCATGGCACACTTGGTCCATACAGCACTGTCCAGATCAAAATCCAAATCCAGAGCAGCCCAGATTTGTAGTAATATGGGACAATGTACGTTTTCACCGGGCTGTTCTAGTCCAAAACTGCTGTGCCAACTGTCTACGATTCACAGTTTTCACCTATTGAAAATCCTTTTGAGGAATTTTCCTCTATGTGGTGCTGGAAAGTGTGTGATCATCGGTCCTATGCCCACATGCTACTTCTTTAGGCAATGGAGGAGGCATGAGGGGACATAGATGCTGCCTCTGTCCAAGGTTAGATATGCCACTCTAGGAGATTCTTCCCTTGTTGTTTGGCAAGAGAAAATATAGCATTTGATGTTGGCGAAGTATTGAGGCCAGACCTAGCACGGAGGAGGATTCAGCTTAGCACCGTGATTTGCCACACAATCTCCAAACCCACAATTTTTCTTTCCTCTTAAAAATCTACTTTTGGTTTACATATGTTTATGGTTTCTGTACAAATTCCCATATGGTATATGGTTTTGTTTTTGTATGCCATACAACACTGCACTACAGTAACTACAGTAATGTTTTGGAAAAATAAATATTATTTTTCACCATTGCATTGCTGTTTACTATGTACACCGATCAGCCATAACATTATGACCACTGACAGGTGAAGTGAATAACACGGATTATCTCATCATCATGGCTTTTGTCAGTGGGTGGGATATATTAGGCAGCAAGTGAACATTCTGTCCTCAAAGTTGATGGGTTAAAAGCAGGAAAAATGGGCAAGCATAAGGATCTGAGTGACTTTGACAAGGGCCACATTGTGATGGCTGGACGACTGGGTCAGAGCATCTCCAAAACTGCAGCCCTTCTGGGGTGTTCCCAGTCTGCAGTGGTCCAAGAAAGGAAAAGCAGTGAACCGGCGACAGGGTCATGGGTGGCCAAGGCTCATTGATGCACGTTGGGAGCGAAGGTGGCCCATGTGGTCTGATCCAACAGACGAGCTACTGTAGCTCAAATTGCTGAAAAAGTTAATGCTGGTACTGATAGGTGTTAGAACACACAGTGCATCGCAGTTTTTGCTTATGGGGCAGCGTAGCCGCAGACAAGTCAGGGTGCCCATGCTGACCCCTGTCCACTGCCGAAAGCGCCTACAATGGGCGCGTGAGCATCAGGACTGGACCACGGAGCAATGGAAGAAGGTGGCCTGATCTGATGAATCACGTTTCCTTTTACATCACGTGGATGGCCGGGTGCGTGTGCGTCGTTTACCTGGAGGACACACGGCACCAGGATGTACTATGGGAAGGAGACAAGCCGGTGGAGGAAGTGTGATGCTTTAGGCAATGTTCTGCTGGGAAACCTTGGGTCCTGCCATTCTTGTGGATGTTACTTTGACACGTACCACATACCTAAGCATTGTTGCAGACCATGTGCACCCTTTCATGGCAACAGTATTCCCTGATGGCTCTGGCGTCATTCAGCAGGATAATGCGCCCTGCCACAAAGCAAAAATGGTTCAGGAATGGTTTGAGGAACACAACAAGTTCAAGGTGTTGACATGGCCTCCAAATTCCCCAGATCTCAATTCAATTGAGCAACTGTGGGATGTGCTGGACAAACAAGTCCGATCCATGGAGGCCCCACCTCGCAACTTACAGGACTTAAAGGACCTGCTGCTAATGTCTTGGTGCCAGATACCACAGCACACCTTCAGAGGTCTAGTGGAGTCCATGCCTCAACGGGTCAGGGCTGTTTTGGTGGCAAAAGGGGGACCTACACAATATTAGGCAGGTGGTCATAATGTTATGGCTGATCGGTGCACATTTCAACCCCTCTCAGCAGATTACTTTCACTCTAGAACATTCTATGGAAATGTAGATATAAGTGTATGAAAGCCAGAAGAGCTTTAGATTTAGTACAACAGTGTGTACATGGTATCTCCAAAAATGTACTGTTATGAAAATAGTTTTTGTCATTTGATGCAAATACTTGATTTTGAGATGTGTTTATGGTATTTTGAATGCAGTGTTTCATCTCGTAGGAGATATGAGGCATTTTGCATTTGTGTGTGCAATTTTTGGATTTGTGTGTTGTGTTTTGAAAAATGAGAACTTGTTCCAGAAAACGTTTGAAAGCAGTTGTAAAAAACTAAGTTTTTTCAGAGATCACTTAGTTAAAACTGAAGGTTTCTGGAAGTCCATTCTCTGGACAGATAAGTCTAAAATTGACCTTTTTAATTACAATCAAAACCACTATGGTTGGTGAAAACCCAACACTGCCTTTAACCAAAATAACCTTATCCCAATAGTCAAGCATGTTGGTGGGAAAGTCAGGGGCTGCTTCTCCTCCTCTGGACCTGGTCAACTATACATCATCAAGGCAACCATGAATTCTGAGGAATACCAGGAGATTATTGAACAGAATATTAGGCCATCATTCAAGGAGCTAAAGCTGGACCGAAAATGTGTCTCCCAACAACAGACTTGAAGCATTCAAGAAAAAATCTACCAATGAATGGCTCAGGAGAAAGAAGATTGTTTTTGATTGGCGAATTGAAATTCCTGACCTTAATCTAATCAAGATGTTGTGGCAGGACCTGAAGCATGCAGAACATGCCTGATACCCCTCAAACCTCATTCAAATGTGAAGGCACCAAACAGAATATAAACCCACCAGGAATACCAAGAAACTGCATGAGTACTTTAGAATATTTTTTCTCTATTTTGTCTGTACACTCCAACCCTGTGTGTGGCCTATGGAACTTTTTGACTGAACAGTCTTGTTAGCTAGCTAGTTATTAGTGTGACTAAAATCTTTTCCCAGACAAATAACATTATCTACCCTTTTCATAGCTGTATACTGAACAAGCATTTTTATGGTTTGAAGAACCTCCATTCCCAGGTGACCCGAACTGTCAAATAATCTCGAGCTACGTTTGCACAGCGTGCATACCTGGTGCCATTATGGCTTATTAATACCCTACGTGCAAATCCCAAAAAAGTACCTCAGATATTAGGGTTAGTTAGGTGGGTGGTTTTGAATGAAGACATGCAGTCTTAAGTGAAGCTGAGTGCTGTTACGGTTATGTGACATGTATACCGCTGGCCTGTGGCCAAACATCGATGCATCTTCTTTATGTAATGTCTATATTCTGTAGCTAGAAAACTTATTGACAAAAAAAACAGCAAGTAGGTTTGGTTGCAATCGACCATTTTAGCACACACATTTGGCAGAGGTGCTCAAATCAGGAGTTTTCAAAGCACTTTGAAAAGCACTGCAAAACACAACCAATTATCACCTGTCTCACAAAACCACAAAAGCAATTCACCTCATAATAAAAATAAAGACTTACAATAATATATACAACAAATTGCTTGTTACCTAAGATGTCTTTCATTATACAAGAGTCTTATATTGCTCAACCAATGAACAAGAAATGAGAAAATATATATATTGAAGGGCAGGATGAAAATCTGGTGGGGTCCACCAGCCCCCGGAAAACATTCTCCCACAGAGATTTTGTTTGTACCATGTTATATCCATAGGTTTAGGCAACACTCGCGGGATCTAAAGGTAGGACATAAACAATGACGTTTTATGGCACTGACAATTGACCTTGTTTCCAAATCTCTTACAGTGAAAATGACTTGACTTTTATCTGTTTTTACATCAGAGGGGTGGAATCACATGTTGCAACTATAGTGCCGGTAAAATAGTAGTTTCTTTTCCTGGATGAACCTCAGGTACAGGTCCCATACTGACAAAAATGTTGTGAAATATATAAAAAACTTAAAGTATATAAAAAAATGAGTGAAGTATTTCTATACAGATGTGCTCCAAATAAATTGCCAGTTGTATATACAGTATATTCTTTACTTATAATAGTCTTCTGAAAAGAAGAGGAAAATTGTGAAAGACACACAGAAATAGGAAGAGGAAAGAGAGAGACAGTGAGTGAAAGAAGGAGAGGATTGCTGAGTGTCTGGTTTCCTCCCTTCTTCCTACACTAATTCTGCTCCCCTCCATTCATATCATGATTGGGAAATTTTTTCCTCACTAACACACACACCGACACACTTTAACTGGTTGACCTGGTTCTGCATTTGTCTCGGTTTAACTGCTGTAACCTAGGAAAACAGAAAACCACAATATAACGTTGCATAAAACACATACACGCACAGTAAAGGGCTCGACATGTAAAATACATGCTGCTGCACAGTGTAAGTTGTGGATTTTTTGCTTTGTGGATTTGCCTGGACAGATATAGGTTTCCTAGGAAGACACTGACAGAATGTGGTGGACCTGTATCTGTTATTTTGATCTTAAAGACACACTGCAGCTACTTGCAAACTTTTGTTGTCAAAAAACAATATTGCAATTATAAATGGCTATACAGATGGTGCCTTCTGATGCCGTCGGCCTCCCTCCTTACCTCAGGGTGCAACAGAGGAGCAATAGAGACACACAAACACACACACTTGTGCCGTGTGTGTCATGAGGCACCTGAATCTTCATTTTCTCTGTCATAGTGCCTTACCTGAGGTAGACATACTCTCATGCCTGTGTTAACTGCTTACCTAGTATTCATCTCATGACAACTCTAACAACCAATGCCTCTGGCGTCATGCTCATGAAAAGGTTGAGCTTTTCAGAATGTTCTGAAGCTAAACCACAAGAATGTCAGTCAACCAGAGGAACAAGACTTGTAATTTTTATGATGAAATACAAACATATCAACATTTTACACAATCAGTGAAGTTTATTTCATAAAGCCTTTTTTAAATCAATAGTTGTCAGAAAGGGCTTGTTCAGACATCTAGCTTATAATCGCATAGAAGCTCCAGGTGTTGGAAAACAGGACAGAAAAACCTTGTCAGTGACTCAGACCAAGTCCCATTGCTCACCACATCAAGTTAAGTTACCTAAACAATTTCAATTATTTGCACCCAAAACTGTTCATCTCCTGCATATCAACAGATGCATGCACTAGAACTGTATTATGTAATCTGTCTAAATCAGCTGTAAATGAATGGATATCGTATGCTCACCCCATACTTTATAAATGTATGTGAATTTCATATATAGATCGATATGTAATCTGTCCATTCCTACCACTAAAACATTATTCATATTATTCAGATATCAATTTCCTGGTATGTGTAGGCCTAGGTGTACTTAAAGAATAACAAATATTGTTCAGATTCCAAAATAATAGGATTAATATTTAGTTTGAAAAAATAAAAAAAAACAAATACAGCTTATTCTGCTGCGGTTACCTTCTTCAGTCCATCTCCTCACCTTCCAGATGAGTCACACCTACAGGTGATTGACGTGGAGGACCCACCTTCGCTTCTATTGGTTAATATTCCTGTCAATCATAAATTCCCGGCCCACTGTCATAGGCTACTTGAGCGCAGGTAAAAACGACCTGTGAGCCAGAGGGAGGGATTTGGAATTACCGCGCGCACCTGGATCCCACAACGACGCGCTTATCACGCAGCAGTTGTCAAATCTATATGTTGGCTACTTTACATAAGTTATATTTATAAAGGAAGACCTATTTGAATACGTTTTATCTGAGAGATAACTATGGCAACTAGTATAGGACTGGCAGTGAATCCGCCGCACACAGATGAGAGGGCTGTTTTCACGCAGCTAAAACCTGTGCGGATGTCTGGAGCGGACAGCGCAGAGGACTCGTCCGTTTTTGAGGAAGTGAAACCTGCGGTGAGAATTACATCTTAACCCGGTGGAAGGTAGCCCAGGTGCAGCCACGGGCTCCACCGTACTCCTCTCTTCTACTTTAGGTTTTGTAGACAGTTTGTTAGAGGACACTCCCACTGCAGAAAATAGCCTCAATGCCTTGAACTATTGAAATATATTTACGATTCCCGCTATTCTTTAATCACAATAAACCGATCTGTATAATGCATGCATGTACGTGATTCACTTTGCAATGTTCTTGGAAGAAAGAGCCCATCTAGGCCTATTCAATAATTGAAGAAACAACAAGTTATAGGCATCCAAACTTTAAGAAATGTTAAATAAGACTTGATTGACAAATTGCTTGGTGACGTCAGTTTGTTCGTTGTAAATGCATCTGTTTAAATGCATCTAATCTAAGTGCATCAAATGTAGGCCTAAGGTACAATTACTCTCTGGAACAAATTGATAGTGAACTTTATCATTGGACACATCCAGAAATAATTGTTTGTTTCAACGACGAATTAATTAAACCTAGATTTGACTGTTTTTTCGTATACAAAGATCCGTATTATTAGTATTTGCCTAAAATATTATTCTCAAATTTATCTTGGTATTAGGGATAGAGGTGTCTTTATTGTTAAAAAAAAATATGTCCTTGCAACGGTCGGACTTCTATTGTTTTGCTGCCGATTTCAAGTGGGTCTGAGCAAGGGTTTCCTAAGATTCTGACCCTCATCTGTATATAGTTCAGTTCCCCTTCTGGTGTTGTGTTTTATGTTTACCCTACAATATTTGGCTGAATGCCAACTGCTGAATGGGATCTGATGGTGTCCAGTTACCGTTGATTTTTTTTGTCATATAAATCCCTTTATAATTCACAACGATTCACTTTGATGTGGATTAATGTTACCTTATCACTCTGTAGCCCGTTTTGTTTTATGTTTGCATGACTGTCACATCAGACCTCACTATAATTTGATGGATACACAGTAACAATAGATATAATAATAATAACAATAATAATAATAATAATTTACAGTCAGTGTTGATTATAAATGTGGCACTTGGCCACTATATTCCCAAGAGAGTCATTAGGCTACTTTATGGGAAATTTCATGGGGCGGTCAACTGAACATCCAAAAATGTAACTGAAAATCTCCAAATTAAACATTTTTGGATTACAGACTTTCTTTTCCCAGGGTGTATTAATTCGAAATCGCATGCATTTTCACCATTACAGAGTAGGCGGCCATGTCTCAAATATGGCTCTTAATTTGTGTTTAGCCAGTTAAGTCCACATTTTTGGGTACTGCAGACACATAAAAAGTTTGATATGCATTTTTATGACACATTAAGGTTATAAGCATGTCCATTTTATAATGCTGGAATTGCCTTTATTCACAAATATGCCAAACGGGGACAGGGCACTGGATTCATTTGGACTAAATATAAGGCTGTTTTGGCCTCAGAGACATGTCTTTTTGTAAATAGGAGTTGATGCTTTCTGTTAAAAGGTGTCTAATTACGGTGCCTCCCCTTGCCTTGCCTGTCCTGACAGCAGTATGCAGTTAGACCTGTCTGCACAGGGACATGCTCTGTGGGGCGGCTAGTGTGCTTATCCCTAATCTTTAAACTGCCTGGGGCCATAGCTGGATGATACAACACCAAGTCAATGGAAAGTCACTGCATGCCAGAGGAGAAAGGTGGATGGATGAGCCCATGTAGTTTGCTACTGTTGTGAAACTCATGTCATTGTGGTTGAATATAGTGAGAATTACCTCAAATCCAAATTGACTTTTTTCATGTCTGATGTAATGATGAGGCACACTGGTCTCAGTTCTGATATTGCCTATTGTTGTACTGATGCCATTTAGTTACATGAGATTTGAAGGGATCTTGGTATATTTACCTGTTTGTAATTACAGAGGAATTAAAATTTTTTGGCCACATTGACACCTGGCCACAGCGACGTGCATCTGGGAGTCTGTAATTTAGAATTTAGGATATTGCGAGACAGAATTATGATAGATTTTTCCTCTTTCCAGTGGTTATTTTGGGCCAGATTTCCAAATTCACCTCTAAGACTCAAGTTAGACACTTTTTCCTCCCCTGACAGACTTTCATGAAGTTTGATAGTCCATCCTTCAAAGGTCTGCATTCAGTAGGTTTTAGTTTGACTAGTCATTTGACTGCTAATGCAACACACCCCATTTGCATTGTCTCAACTGATCTTTCCAACAGCCATCTTGGGCAAACCTCCATATAATTACTCTACATAATAAAATAAATGTTTTTTTGGGGGAGGGGGGGAATCTATATTGTGTTTGAGTAAATCAGTGTATTCCGTTCATAGACTGGCCTTGTCATTGTTTGTGGGTGTTTGCATTTCTTATATGCTATTCCAATTTTTGGGGGTCGATCTGTACACTATGCTTTTAGATTAGATCAGTTATAATCTGAAGTTACCATTTTATTTTGATCAGGAGTTTTGCAGTTCTCATCTTCGTAAACTGCAGGCTTGTGAGTGAAAACAAAGCACGGCCACTGAACTCCACCAACGAGTGATGCACGGGTGTTTCCCTGCAAAGATGCCCATTCAGTGGTACGGTCCATTGCCTCATTGTCATAGTGTGATACAGATCATGCTCGCTCTAGTAAGCACAGATATTTAGATAGCTTTGATGTCAGATACGACAGACTAGACTTCGCTGTGCTTATGTGGAACATTTTGTTGCATTTCGATCTGTCATTATTTTCATGATTGTTCAGCATTTAGAGCTGCATTTCAATATTCGCTTACTGTGTTGTGTGAAATGCGGTGTGGCTAAAAGATTGAATCAAATGATGTGTTTGTTAACTGCTGTAACATCCTTCTCTAAAACCCATTTAATCCTTTGAGGCTGGTTTAGTTTTAAGGATTTACTGTATAGACCGGATTTTAAATATATTTACTCATACCAGACAGGTCAGTTAAGAACACATTTTCTTGTACAAAGGCATTCTGGCAAGAAGCCTCTTGATTGGGGGAATACATTGATTCATCCCTCTTTTTTGGTTGTTGCTTTGGTCATAGTGGTCACCTACTTCTATGCCAGACAACACGTTACATCCAGTCAACCTCTGTGGCCAGACAACACATGTCATTACCAATCACAGGGATTTCCTGTGTCTCTCAATGCTCTATGGCCAGTCTAAACACGTCAAAATGCTTAAATCTTCTATGATAACATGTCATCACCAGTCAGCAGTCTAGCTAACGACTGTGGTCGACAACACTGCCATCAAAGTACGTTATCGTCTACTAACTAACATTTCTCTCGAAGTGACTGCCCTTAAATAGCTTAAACATCCTGTGTTATCATTTTGCCAGTAGCCATAAAACATAAAACAGAATGTAGGTCTCAAAGGTTCAGTTTGTTTCTGTGTGTCCTGAGAGATTTGTGCTGTTAAAGCAGATGGTTAGTTAGCAGACGAGACAAGGGAGCTGTCTATCAGTTTTATTTTATGAAGATGGTCTCAGGAGTCAAACACACAATCTTTGGAAATTCCAGAGAGCCATAATGGGTCATTAGTGTGGAGACAGGACCACTTGTTTTTCCATTAGGAGAGAAGGATCTGTGGAAGATCCCTGATCTCTGAGCAGGTGAAGAGGAGGGGTGAAAAAGTGTCGGGCAAAGAGGGGGTGGAGAAAAAAAAGAAGACAATGGACTTAAACTTTGACCTCAGTCACCATTCAGTGAGCCTGGTAACATTAAGGATGCTGGAATTAAATTTAAGGGGCCTCAAAAAACTAATAAGTGGTGTTAGAACTCTTGAGTGACGGGGTTGGATATTGATTTTATCTGATTAGTTGCAGGCTAACCGCAGTCTCAACTTACAAATTGTTATTGCATTATTGTATGTTTGTACAGCATTGTTGCTGTAGTTACTCATACCATAGTTCACTTTCATGACTTGGTATGACATACACCATTAGTCATATTCTATGGCAACATAGAATACTCAAATAGCGTGCATGGTTGCCTTGGTTGGGATTTCATCTTTAGTTTAAAATCTAAACTCAAAGTTTGAACGGAAAAGCACGGTCATGGTCCAGGAGTGGAAGTGTGGAAACCACCAACTCTTCCCTCACTCTTCTCCCCCTTTTACCCGTAAACCTGAAGTAGAACTGATAAGAAGTTGAATATTTTCTTAGCTTCTTTCTCTGTTATCTGGCGTTTGGCATGTAGCAGTTGTACTTGTTCAACAATCATTAACCGACTCGGTCTTATGCCAGGGTTCAGGTGAACTCCATTGTCCTCCTGACACAAAGAGAATAGACATGCAAGGAAATAGTAGAAGGGTTTGAATAAAAGGAAATGGGGTCCTGTTCATTACGGCATGCAACTGAAAACGAAAATGTAAGTTTCTTATTGGACCAATCCAGGTAGTCCCTCCTTGTTTCAGTTCATTTTCTTCAGTTTGTTCATTCCCTGATGAATGGGACCCAGGCCACTCAGATAGGAGGGGGGGGGTTCACTGCTGAGGGCACTGGGTTAGCCTGCCAACACTGTACTGACCAACACAAGACGTGTTTTGTGCCCTGTCTTGAAGGAGCTTTGTACGGAGGAGCTCCAAATACTAATAGAAAGAAGTCATTTTTTTCAGTTAAGTGTGTTGGTTTTGCATTGCAGTTTCGCTCCCTGGTCAGATTGCACTGATGGCAGAAGGGTCTCAAGAGTTAGTTGAGAGTGATGGTTGGGTTTACTGGTGTTTAAATGACCATACTTCCTATACTGCTGTTTATTACACACGTATGTACATACACACTCACACACAGGCATTATTGGCGTCACACACAGGTTGCTGTACCCATAATGCGATAGCCCTTTAAGAGGATGTGTGTAAAATCACGTCAACACTTGGGTTGCTAGGGAAGAGATTGAGAAATACAGTATACAATAGTGCCAGTGTTGACATTGCTTGCACTTCAAATAACTGTAGAGGTATAATAGGCCTGATGAAATGTCCTCTCATGTCCATTGTACTTGCGATTGGGCTTGCCATTGTGGACATGAGGATAGGGCTTCAGTGTATCAACAGGTCATTGAATCATTTGTATAGAATCAATTGGCTGGGCTTTTGGCTTGGATTGGCACTCTGTAGCCTAGAGTTTGCCTCTGCTAACTCAGAAAAAACCGTGACGTGTTTGACTTGCAGTAGATTTGATTTAGGCAAAATTACAATATTTTTTCTGGGATGAATGTTTTTCTGATTAATTATTTTTCTTAGAAATAGAGTCCTGTTTTCTCTCTTTATTCTCTCTTTATTCGACTGTTGCGTCTCATTTTAAATAAAGTTTTAGATAGAATGTTGTTTCTGAACAGAAAACGAGTCAAATCTCTAGCTGCAATGGGCTTATAGCCTAGTGTATTTTGGAAAACTTCCATTGTTTCTCTTTTATTTATCTCCATCTCTGTTATTCTGTTTTTCTCTCTTTCCATTTATTCTATTTATACCCTGTCCAGCCAGTATTAGTGGTGTCGTTTTTGTTTTTTTGCATCTGTTTCTCATCACCTTTCTCATGCCACTGCTTTTGTTTTGGTTTCGGCTGCTTGTCGTCCTCATGTCCCCACCGCACCCACACCATGCTTTGTGTTTACTTAGTGAGGTAGCTAGCTCGGCATCCCTGCGGCACAGATGGTTCCTCAGGGGCAGGCAGGCTACGCCGTGCACACCTGCGCAGGATGGAGTGACGATGTTACTGAGCGTTTTTGCAGCCAGAGCCAGGTCTCAGCTGTCAGTGACTCAAGCTAATAATCAATCAACACAGCAGCACAATCATTATAGAGGAAACACCGCAAAGATGTTTCTGGAGGAGGATGCCGTTCAGCTCAGTGACTACTGTTAGTTATACGTTATGGGAGAAAGTGCTTGGATGGGCTCTTTTTATGGTTGCTTTTTGTTATGGCTGCCCACTGCTATTCTAGCACCCTACTGCTTTTCCTCACTATCCTATGAATTTAAGTTGACTTTTAGTTGGTTGTAGCAGGACACCTCTGTCAAGGCAGTTTCTAAGTGATTCGGAGAGGTCTGTGAGCTCCATCGGTAGGGAGGAATGTGAGGAATGAAGGGGAGGAAGGAGGAGAAAAGGGCGGGAGTAGCTTCAGGTACTGGCAGTTCTCCTGGCGTCTCTTTCTTGATGGCTGACACTCCCCCTGTTGAACTGTGTCATGTCACTTTCACCTTGACTACGAACACATTTAGTATTACAGGGGCTGGCTAATCAGTCCCACTTAGTGAAGGGTCATGAATCAAAGTTATTTGGTAGATCAGTACTAGCCACAGCCAAGCAACAACTACTCTTCCTGGGGTCCAAGCTTACATGAATTAAAAAATACATAATTTACATGTTACATAGTAGCAATACCACAAAATGAAATCAACTCAATAACAATACAATCTATAATGCAAAAATAGTATGTGTCTCTTCACAGTTCCATCATGTTATTAGAGACTGTTCAATCTGCTTTTTGATTTTATTGCTTGCCTGTTTCCTGTGATGGTAGTACGTTCCATGTAATTATGGCTCTTTTTAGTACATGATGTCTCCCAACCTCTGTTCTGGACTTGAGCAATGTAAACAGACTTGTGGAGGAATGTCTTCAGCGTGGTATTGATGGATTTCTGAGTTGAGTTAACTGGTTCGGTACTTTCAACGCATTAAAGTTATTTTTCAGAATGCTGGGGAGTATTCATTGCACCAATGAAAATGCTTTAATTGCAAAGCGTTTAGTCAAACAATACAGGCAACCTCCATTTACCTGTCAGTCTCCTATCTGATTGGTAAGGAACTTTATATGAACCTGATTGGTCAACAACTTAGATTTCTAATCCAACAACTGCATTTAAAGGCTCTTAGGATCACTTGTGCTTGTTCTTCTTTGTCAGAAGGTCCTCTGGGCCTTCTGTCTTATCTCTTTGTTCATTCTTTGTCTTGTAATTCGATTGTAACACCTTAAAATGTAAGCTTTATGGTTTCTGTAATGTGATCGTTCCTTTCACATTGTGAAATTATATTCTTTGTTTGAAACCCATAACTAACGCAAGAGGCTATGCCTGGCATATAAAACCTGCATCTGACCCTATCACTTTCTCGCTCCATCCCTCCTCTACTCTGCCCCCTTTCTTCTATAGATCCGCTTGGAGATGGAGAAGTACCTTCCCCAGACCCCGGTTAGCCCTCTCCTCCCTCTCTCTGTGGCACCTACAGACAAGAAAAACCGCAGAGAGAGCGCCTCCCTGGTGGACGAATACTTCTCAGAGGAGAAACCCAACATGGCCCCCTACAGCGTCAACATCAACCTCATCCTGCCCAACACCACCCACCTGCGCACGGGCCTGTACCGGCCCAACAAGCCCCAGCAGCACCACCAGGGCCACCTCCTCCAGAACATTAAGACTGAGCCCGGTTTGGAAGCCTCGGCACCCTGCTCCATCCAGACCCTGCCCGACTTCACATCGGTCTTCAGCATGCCCCAGAACGTCAACACTATGTTCGTTAAACCCAACATGGCCACTGGCGGACACCCGGTTTCGGAGACACACACAGAGCTGCACATCGGCCCCCAGCAACCGCAAGTCTACCAGATGCCCGTCCCAGTCAGCGGAGCCGACCTCACTATGACACTCTCCCACGGCCACCAGTCGGGGAACGGAGGAGGTGGCAACGGCAGAACCATGCTCAACCTGAACAGCGTCTCCCTGACGACGGCCTGTCACAGTGGGGATGACTCGTCGTTCGCCATGTCCGAGCATTTCTACCACCACAACCACAACGCCACGCAGCAGTCGCCCCAGTCACAGCCTCACAGCCTGCCTCCGTCACCCCCCAACTCCCAGCCGGGGAGTCCAGAGAACCAGGCTGACATGCTGACCCCTCCGCCCCCCTACCAGGCCTCCAGCAGGCTGGGGGTGAAGGTCACCCAGATGTCCCACCACTCCATGCTTATGTCACACGGACAGGGGGTACTGACCGGACCCAGATACAACCGACGGAACAACCCGGAATTAGAGAAAAGACGGATCCACTTCTGCGACTTCCCTGGTGAGCCTACTAACACTGGATAGACAGATGAATGCTCCCGTAGTCCCCATTTGGTTATTTTAAAGACCTACAAATGTGCTAATGCGTTAAGGCTGAAACGTGTTGGGTCACAGATACAGGAGATTGACTTCTTGTTTGTTTGCTTGACAATATGTGCTGGAAATTAATACATTAAGATGTCATTGCTAACCGCTTCGTCGTGGTCGGTGCAGAGATTCTAACATATTTTCTCTCCTTGTAGGCTGTACCAAGGTTTACACTAAGAGCTCTCACTTGAAAGCACACCAAAGGACACACACAGGTAAGAAAGAGTAACGTCAAACACACACGCGAACACACCCACCTATACAGTAAGGCATAGTGAGACCGGAGATGGAAGAGGAAGCAAGACAACCCACTCCATCCTGCTCCATTTCAATTGCAGTCAGTGTATTAAGTAGACCTGACCTAGCCACTGTCCCACTGGGGCCTATGGTAGCGCAACGCCCTTATGTAGAATACTTAAATGCTAAACATCCTTGGTGAACTATCTTCTGTTATCTACCATTTTTGATGTGACTAGCTTGTGCTGGGAACCTATGCAAAAGAAAAATACAAAAGATACAGTAGAAAGAGGGTGGTGAGGGAGATGGCGTTATGAAGTCTCTGAATAGTGTTTCTTTCTCAGTGTGGCTCTACATGCCTACACAAGCCTTACAAGATTTCCCCAGCCCAGAAGAAAGATAGAGGGATGTAGGAAGAGAGAAAGAGCGAGAGAACAGTGGCTAAAACCTGTTCCTCCTGCTTTTCACTCCCTATTCAGAGTGGAGGAGTGGAGGAGGAGTAGAAGGGAGGAGGGAAAGGGAGCAGGGAAAATGAAAGGAGAGAAGCAGTTTCGATGTGGCCACTTCTGTAAATGGACACCCGAATTCCCACATTTTATTGGGGCTTGCTCATAAAGAGGTAGAGGGAGAACAGTATGAACCTCTCATCTGGAAAGAGAGGGACACACACACCCACTGACAGACCGACAGGACAGAGAGGGAATATGAAAGCATAAATAATATCCTGTTTGTCCTCTAGCAAGCCAATAAAAAACCTTGGGCCATAGGAACAGTGTAAATCAGCACTCCTGCTCTATGACTCCAGACACATAAGATCCCAGGTCCATCACGTGTCTTACTACCACTTGTCAGCACTTAAACAAGATAGAACCATATGGTCTTTTATTTGTCAACTTAGTCCATTAAAAAATGGCCCATTGTGTGTGTGCGTGCACATGTGTTTGCTGTTTGCCATGTTTTCTCATTCACTCTAATCTTTTGTTCCTGAAATCTTACCTGGCGGGTAGTTAGCCTCTTGACCTGCCAAACCTGTCCTCTCTCTCTCTCTCTCTCTCTCTCTTCCTGTCTCTCTCTCTCTCTCTCTCTCTCT
>JACXGI010003458.1:17030-33357 GCA_016801175.1 Esox masquinongy | reverse complement strand
CTGTCTCTCGCTCTCTCTCTCTCTTCCTGTCTCTCTCTTCCTGTCTCTATCTTTCTTGTCTCTGTCTGTCTGTATTATTTGCTGTTTCGATTTAACATCATTACATTGAAACAAAAAAAATATGTAAATCAAGGTGACTTCCTTGGAAGGAGTGTAACTTTAATCTTGAATGACACTTGCAGCCAGATTTGTAACTAAGATACAATTTTTGTTATCAAAAGGTGAAAATCTTATTTATCGTACGCTTGTCCCACATAATCCAATAATCTTGTCCATAATCTTGTCCCACATAATCCAAAGGTTATGTGGTACACATTTCTGAAAGATACTTTTTGGGGCTACTCTGTTCTTCAGACGTTGTCTTGCTAACTGTGTATTGGAGTGGAATGAGTGCTGATGATGAATTCTGGTCCTTCTTCGTGTATGAACAGAATCTGAAAAAAATGTATACTTGCAAAGCAACTAAAAACTGAACTGAAAATCTGAAATTGGCACCAGAACAATTCTACTATCACCAAAAACAGCACTCGTTCGATTGAGAACACCATTTTAGTTACCAGGTAAACAACATAGTCAGTGAGTATATTTACCTTCCAGGACAGGAGACTCATGTATTATGCCTTGCCGCATTCTCGTTATATAGTCTGAATACAAAGTTCTGCTTACATATTATGTTAATGAAATGAAGCAGAGATGTTTAAACATGCACAAAGAGCCACAAAGAGTGTCTGTGTGTGTTAGTGTCTGTGTGTGTTAGTGTCTGTGTGTGTTAGTGTCTGTGTGTGTTAGTGTGTGTGTGTGTGTTAGTGTGTGTGTGTGTTAGTGTGTGTGTGTGTTAGTGTGTATGTGTGTTAGTGTGTATGTGTTAGTGTGTATGTGTTAGTGTGAGAGTGTGGGTTAGTATGTGGGTTAGTGTGTGTGTCATTTAGTGTGTGTGTTAATGTGTGCCCCCTGCCCTCTAAACAAACAAATACAGTTGGTTAAGCGGACAGGTTCACAAAAGAAGTCCTGTGGATGGTTTTATGGGGCAGAGTCAGTGCTGTTTGCAATCTTTCAGTAAAACCACAAAGACAACTGTCATAAAATAGACAGTCGCTCTATAACAGAGAGAAGGCGGGTGTTTGAACACACAATATTTTGTGTGTGTGTCTGTGTACACAAGAGTGTGTGTCTGTGTGTAGCAATGTTATACTGATAACAAGTTAACCGTTGCACAATGCCACCACACCAAATAGTTTAAGTGAATTATCATCACATTAACGCTGTCCGTTGAACAGCTCCGCCATCCGGACAACCATATCGTTCACACCCAGAATCACAGGCCCCCGTTAACTAACCCCTGCATCTGACCCTATAGGCGCTGGTCAAAAGTAGTGCACTTAATAAGGAATAGTGTGCCATTTTGGATACAAATATACAACTGTTTGACCTGTATGTTCAGGGCTATCTTGTTGTATTGTGTACTAATGCCATGATAATGTTTAGGAGAGAGAATGATGATTTTGACCCAGAGATAAAAGCAGAGCTGGACCGAACTCAAACAGAACTGCCTGCACCGATGAAAAACACGTATAAGCGCCCACCTCTGGAACACTTACATCCTTGACTTTTCATCCCTGGCCCCTCCCAGCCATTTTCCCCATGAGCAGTAGTAGTAGTAGTAGTGTCCAGTTTGCTGTTGTTAATAAGTAATATTCTCTATCTTATCAGCACTTATGTGGGTCCTCCGCCCCTGGTAATGACCAGATGGATGAGGCCAGGTGCAAACAACAGGAGGCAGAAGGACCCCAATGACCAGCTTGTTTTGATTCATTCTATTTGCTTATCAATCTGTTCCTTTTTAAAGTATTACAAAATTACACTCATTATTATTATTATTATTATTATTATTATTAATAATTGTATTATTATTATTGCAATTGTAATAATATGACATTTACAGAGATTTCTTCTAACACCCATAATTAACATTAATAATTGAATAATTGCCTTAGAAGTTGGCAGTGAGAGTTCTTGGTATAGTCTAGGTGAATGTCAGTGTTTGGGTTGGACTTCGTAGGAGGCAGTTAGTACTCCTTACAAATCTTGATCTGCTCAAGAGAAATGGTGGCAGATAGCTTATAGGGTTAAGTGAACTGGATAGTAACTGAAGGGTTGCTGGTTTGAATCACTGAGCTGACAAGGGAAAATATCAGTCATTGCGGCCTTTGTGTAAGGCCTTAATTGCTACTGTCTATTGCTATGAATTAGAGGGTGTGCTAAATTACTAAAATCTTTAAAAATATGGGTGAAATTTATTGAAAAGCTCTGCTCTGATCCAAAATATAGAAGAGGTTTACATACTCTTATAATCTCCACCCTGCACTGATAGAAGAGGATTGGCCACCTACGGGTTTATACCCCGGGTGAAAACAGCTTAACTGTTGTAAAAAGGGCTTTATTCAATAAGTGAGCATTTTAATATAATACACATTACTGCACACAAACACAGCCAATGAATGAATGCAAGTAAATAAGGGTGTGTGTGTACTTATTCAAAAGTGGATTATCATGTGACTATTGACACACACTACAACAATAAACATTTCTACTTATTGTTATTGGCTTTCACAAAGGATATTGCACAATTAGCTGCATGCTGGCATTTAAAAGATTTAGATTAGATTCAACTTTGTCATTGAACAGTACAAGTACAGTACAAAAAATGCAGTTAGCATCTAACCAGAAGTACAAATAGAGGTCAGTAAATTTCAAGTATTTACAAGTATTAAGTATATGTATATTACAAGTGGAATGTGCAGATGTGCAATGAAGGCAAATGCATTGCAAACGGCAATACTAAATGTGCAAACGAGGCAAATAAAGGAGTACTGTAGCAGGGTAGCATGAGCAACTGGGATGCAGAGTAGCAGCACTAAGGTCCCCAAGGTAGACGTGTGTGTAACAACTGTAAAAAAATATAAAAATGCAAGCACAATGGCAATTCTAAGTGTGCAAAGAGTGTGAAAATTTAAAACATTTACAAATAAGGTGGAGACCTAGCTGTAGGATAGGATTTTGTATGGGTTTTGTGTGCCCATTCATTTGGTTTTAGCCGTGACAACATTTTATCAATCCATCCATGCACTGCAAGTATTATTAACATAGATATTAACCAGAAAAGAAACCAGCCAAGCCTAGTTCAGCCAGCCCGCAATTAAGTGATAAATGTTAATGCCCTGGCTGTTTTCGGACCCAGGTCTCCCACGTGAGTGGCTGTGTCTTTAACCACTACACCACGGTGCTATACGTTTGCCCAATATCGGTAGAGCACCTCGACATTAGATAATTTTGTCACGCATTTACATCACGCCAAGTTTGAATATTCACCTAGACACCATAACGTTTCTTATTAAGTTTACCTGCACCACAAATAACATCTATGAATTGCATGGCTTTTGCCTCTGGCCGTTTTAACAGCTTATTAGCCAGTAATAGGTTTACTAGTATCTAACTTAGTATTTGGAATAGTCATAAGATTTAAGCAATTGCTAGCGAGACTGAATATGAACTTAACCCAGCCAAAGCTATTTCATGGCATAAAAACATTAGTTTTTCTTCAATTTGTGAATGACATTGATACAATAACTATCAATACAGGTGACAATAACTGATTTTACGTCAAGTGAAAAGACGAGAGAATTGTGAGAAACCCCTACTCTTTTACTGCCCTTTTGTGATCTAGCTTATATTACCCCAAAAATCATGCACGGATGCGCACTTCGAAAATCCACCAGATATAGTCGCTATATAATTTTTTTTATTTTACTTACTATAACGTAGCTACTGAAGGTTGTACTGTAGCCAGCAAAGTTTTTGTCTATCCTGACCCAAAAGGCATGCACGGATGCGCACTTCGAAAATCCACCAGATATAGTCGCTATATAATTTTTTTTATTTTACTTACTATAACGTAGCTACTGAAGGTTGTACTGTAGCCAGCAAAGTTTTTGTCTATCCTGACCCAAAAGGCATGCACGGATGCGTACTTCGTAAATCCACCAGAAATAGTCGCAATATAACCGTGAACAGTTTTATTTTAGGCTTACTATAACACAGCTCCTGAAGGTTGTAGCCAGCAAAGTTTTTATCTATCCGGAAAATATCCTATTGCATAATTTGCTTTGACTGTGATGAGATTCAAATGCAGGACCTATTGGTTGCAGGTCCGTGTCTCTAACCACTACCCTACTTAACGAAATGTCATTAATTTTAAGTTATTTAATTTAATATAGATTCCAGATAAGTATATTAAAGCTGCATTTTCCGCTCTGAGAGAAAAGCCAAACATGGGGATGTGCTTTAACATGTTTGACTGATGTGTGTTTGGATGGTGCATTTGACAGAGTTTACCACACCCTGATGGAAGACAACTGTGCCAACACTGTGTTAAAAATAAAAAAGATAAATTGTGCCATGAAGAAAAGTTTACAGCTCATCTCTCAGAATAACTATATCTTTCTCTCTTTGTCACATGACAAACTGACACACCCCTTTCTACCAGCCAAACAGGCCTCAAATGTTTTGACAGAAGATGTTCTATTTTTCTCCCAGTCGCATTCAGACCACTTTGTTGTAGGGCATTAACCGTATTGAACCCTGACACTCTTAACTTCTCAAATAATGGACATTTGCTATGTCGGTGATTCCAGTAAAACCATTATTAATACATTCCTTCTGATCTGTTTTGGAATTTAATGAGGGCAAATAAACCAGCAGATTAAATCATTGACAATATTTTTTCTTTGTTTACTTTGCAAAATGTATACTTGAAATGGTTCACACGCTTGTCTTAAGTATAACTGCATGTTCTTAAAGAGCAGGCTGTGCTTTTTATTGAGAGTGTTTACATCCATTAACTGTGAACTGTGGAGGAATTACAGCCATTTTATAAATATTGCCCCTACTTTAGTGCCCCAAAGGTAATTGACCGAATAAACATAAATAACATAACAAACTGTCGTCATATTGACTACTTGAAAATCCTTTGCATTTGAATAATAAAGTTGAAAAAAAAAATATAATAAACTAACTGTCTCACCACTCTGTTTCAGGAGAGAAACCCTACCGTTGTAGCTGGGACGGCTGTGACTGGCGTTTCGCCCGTTCTGACGAGCTGACTCGGCACTACCGTAAACACACTGGCGCAAAACCCTTCAAGTGTGTGGCCTGCAGTCGCTGTTTCTCCCGGTCAGATCACCTGGCCCTACACATGAAGCGCCACCAGAACTAAACGGCCACACACACTCACGCTATGACCAACTGAAGCGTAAACCAGAACTGAGTGACACGTCGCCACCATCCTGAAGCTCCCAGTACGCGTTGTACTGCATGATGGCTGCAGGCGAACTGACTGACTAATGGACTTATCCTCCTTTCCACTCCTTTGGAAATTATTATAACCACTACAGCGACACAAAGATCAAAATGTCTGCTCCAGAGAACTTGCTGCCAATAATGCCACTCTCATCGCACGGAATGGACTTTTGAAAAAACGGGGGACCGTGGGTGCTTGCCTTCGATTGATCCACAATACAGCTTATCGTATGCCTGTCTATATATATCAAAAGTCTATTTGTGTATAGACTGTGTTATTGTGTGTGCTTTGAAAAAGCTAAGAATGTATTGAAATGTTGTGGAATTTTAACACCAATCGTGATAAGGTTGGTGAATGCTCAACCAAGATAACATTTCCTTATATGGTATCATATCTCACTTACAAACCAACAGATCTTTTGGAAGACACTGTTGGACTTGTTTTACATTCATAATAACACGTTTCCATTAGCTGTCTGTTAGGCCAGAGGGTTTAACAATGTTTGTTATTATTTCCATACCTGAAACCAAGGCGACAAACTTCTATAATACGGGCTACTGACAACATTACATTATCCTACATCTATTGGCATTTGTGTCATAGTTTTGTTTTTCAACTATACTTGTATAATTACTTCTTTTTTTGGATTATTGTGTTCTATGGTATTTAGTCTTGCACTGTAACCTCTTATGTATGATAATTCTTAAGTTGAACTTACTACAGAGCAAAAGACCCCAGATGATTTTAAATAGTGTGTCTGTAACCTGTGACCTGATCGTTTTTTCCCGCTAGAACTGTGTTTCTGTACATAAGCGGTTGACGCTTCGATCATGCCCCCTCTGAATGATTACATTTCCAACTTTCTGACCGAGAGACTGTTTTAACTCACTGACTGTCTGAAGCACTTCCTTCAAGAGGATCAAGTTCTCTGTGTTCATTTCCTTCAATGCGAGGGAAACCCAATGAACTAATCACTGTAAATACTGTCGTTTTTGAAGAGAATATTTTTTTTAATGTTTTTTTCTAATATAAATGTTTTGTTGATATGAACAAAAGGGATTTTAGGTTGGTTTGTCTGAATAACTGGTTGTTCATTTTGTTTTGATACTTGTGTGTACAGCAACAAAATCCATTCTGTAGAAATTTGAAAGAACAACATTTTTGTGTATTTTATTTGTATGTGAGAAATCCTGAAAATGAATAAAGAGATTACAGTAAGATGGTGATTGCTTTTGATTTTTGTTTTTAAGGTGGGACATTTTTTTTTTTTATTTTGAATGCTCTGTTTATTATTTATGGGTTATTTGCTGTGTGATACAAGGAATGACTATCAGTAAGAGTCCTGTGAAATTATTGGAAACATCAATTTAGAGGCAGCAGGAAGCCTAGCATTTAGAACAAGGTGGAAAGGGGCTTATCTGTCCATAAGAGAGGCAGTTAACTCTAATTGCTCCCAGGATATTGATGTAAACGAGAATGTGTTCTTGTCAACTTACCTGGAAAAACAGAGGTGAAAACCCCTAACCTGATATCAGCATTTTGGTCAGTAGTTCCTAAAATATCATTTCTATTGCCTGGAAGAAGATATTCTACTAAATACACTATGCTTAAATGAACACAATTTAAACTTGCAGTCAGGAACTTTTGCAAATAACAGAAAATGCTAGATGTGTAATATGTTGTTTATATGTGCATAATATATAAGTAAAATCCCTAACATACCTATGTTAACCATACACAACATAAAATTTACAAGGACCGTTTTGGCTCAACAGTGCTACTTTTACAACCGGTGGCCAGAAATTGCAGAATGCATTTTTAGTGTATTATAATATATGTATATCTTTTCCCCAAGATAGAGAATCTAAACAATCTTCAGATACCCTTACACCTTCATTTGAATTGTTTTCCTATAGCAATTATGTTCTCCTATGGCATTCTGGGTGCTGTGTGTGTGCCTAAATATTAACAAAGGGAATGATTCTCTTTGATCACTTTTTTCTTCTCACCATAACTGTTTTTCAACCAATGATTTCATAAAGAGGATACTATAATAAGTGAGATATTAAAAGTTTTATTGATGTTTTTGAACATAAAGGGGTAAAACTTAAGTTAATCATTATCTCAACATTGACTTATCCACCATCGTCATCCTGGTAGGTACCAGATTCTTCATTGTCCCTGGCATACATGTTTCAACATGTGACAGGAGAGATTGCAAACAGGTCTTGAGGTTTTGGAACACAAAAGCCCTGAATGAAAAGACTGCAACAGCAGAGGGAGGAGAGAGAACAGAATATAGAGAGAAAGACAGTAGGGTGGAGTCCCTCTACAGATGGCTGCTGACATTAAAAATAATCATTATGTTAATGCCAAGATCGTTTACAGGAGGGATCCTGAACACAATCACAGGTGATTACCTGAGCCGGGCTACGCCCTGTTGTTATAGTGAAAAAGATAGTATGTGCGTGCATGCAAGTGTACGTGGGCTTCAGTATGTGTGTGCATGTGTACATGCACAAATGTTCAACAATTTCGGATTTCCACACGCCTACAATGTTTGGAATGACAGTTTTAGGAGATTGTTAGGCCTATTCAACATAAATAAAATAATCTGCAGGGCTCTATGCTGGAATTCTGTACAAGGAGCACATGTGCTTCTAAGATAAAAATATTTTCAGAGAACCATTAAGATTTAATTGTCTCTAGTGCTTTCAAATTACCACAACCGTTATGGACAATAACAGAGCTGAAAATGTACAATACATAAATGAGAGCTAAAAATGAAACATCTCACCAGCCACTCTATCTTTTTTGCTTTCAATTAGGCACATTCTTCTCTCAACTGCAACGTTTCCCTAGGTCCTTATGGTACAAGAGAAAGTACTTGCACTATGTTTTCTGTCAATATACCTGTTCAAATAATGGTTAATAAATTACTCTAAAGGGGCCCGCTCAAAATCTGTTAGAATTTTCTGTTCAAAATTATGTTAAACATTTTCCAAAATTCTGTTGTAGTTCTGACTTGTATGCTATTTTTCTTGGCTTAGGAGTCTTTATTTGGATTCTTATCAACTACTATCTTCATCTCTATTACAAATGTTCGTATGGTAAAAGATGAAATGGCAGTCCAATTTAATGATTCAATCACATCAACAAAAGAAATTTTGTTCAAGAAAATAATATTTATCAATCAAACAATATAAACATAAAAATAATATAATATCAATTAGGCTTTGACTTTATGACAATAGTGGCTAACTAGGAATAGGATAATTTATTGATGCACTATTAATTTATAGTAGCTGGGAGTCTTGCAGTGTGAGATAGTAGCTGGAAGCCAATACGTGTGAGATTTGTTAATGAGATTTTGCCGAACACATAGAAACAAAACTGCATTTACCTCAGAATTGTTTCGCAAGCTATGTTACATGACCACACCTGGGACTGTGTCAGTTAAGCATTTCCATGCCGCTCACTTCATGTAAATTGAGTAGGGTAGTATGGAACCGCATCTGAACTTATATATATAAGTTCAGATGCGGTTCCATACTTATATATATATATTATATATATGTATATAATCGGAACTTATCTACATTTGCGCACATACATTCCCTGTTGAATATGGGAGTAAAATTGTTATAATGTAGAGTCCACGTCCATATTTACAGAATTGTGGCACTACTTGCTGCAGGCCAGAAGCCTAAATAAAAGCCAAAAAAGTCAGTCTCTGTTCTACTCATTCCAGAGCTCAGGGTGATTCGCATGTTAGGTAAGACCCCATCTAGTTAAAACATGTCTCAGTTCTGCCAGTGACGCCATTCACACACACACCATGCAAATCCAATAAAGACCAAGTCTGGGTCTTTATAACCACTAAAATATATACCACATACATACCACTGCTCTCACAATTAAAGTGAAGTGGACGTCTTTATGGAGCAATATAGGATACCAGAAGAGAAACAGACAAACCATCCCTGAAAGGCAATAATAACTTTTCACATAACCAACAAAATCTGTGTTACTCTAAACAAATGGGGAAAAATATGTTTTGTTCTCAAGTACAGTTGTCCTTCAGACAAACATCCCATATGAACTGCAACATTACATCTTATGTTTCATGTAATTTTGCAGAATCTCATATATGCAACGTCTTTCATTTTATTTTATTTTTCATATATGCAACGTCTTTCATTCATTTTAAGATAGCAAGGTGGAAACCACACAAAACCACACAACTCAGTAATACTAAATAAACTTTATTCAATGAAGCAGGTATCAGCAAAGTCATTATCAGAAGGAAAGGAAGCACTCCATTATATGATCTTCAAAGAGAAGCTGGTTCCACCATTGGGGTGCCAGGGCAGAGAAAAACTTTGACCAGGCTGACCGGAAGGTGTCCTCCCATAGGGGTGGGGCGGCCAAAAGACAAGAGGTGGCAAAAACAAAGAGCTGCAGTTCAGCATCTGACATTGACCCCTTACCTTTGAGAGGAAGAGTGGTAGCCTGAGAAGTGAGAGCCCCTGAGATGTCACCTGTTATCCTTTGACGGCCATTTGGAATGCATCTGTGGTATTCTGTGTGGTTGTCATTCCACAATGATTCAGGATACGTATTGCTATTCAAGGGCACTGACTCTTATAGCTGAGAGGGCCACAGTACATTAGTCCAACATGAATGAACACAACCCAACGTCTAGCTGTATGCACAGTAAACTTCAATACAGTTAGGGAAGGGAAGACAGCTTCTAAAACAAATTCTTTACTAAATTAAGTAATTCTAATGTAGATAATTCATTAAAGGTAGACTCAGCAAAATGTGTTTAATAATTCTGCCCTTAATAAGATTTGTTTCATTTGCTTTGGTACTATTTTCAAAAGTATGTTCTGGTTTTTTTAGTACAAATCCAAATTTAATCTTGCATTCAAAACTATACTGAATTTGCTTTCTATTGGTTTGTAAACATCTTCACCACAAGATCATTGATTCAAGCACTAGGTTTTTGGTGAATTATAATGAGTACATTGTACATGTCATAAAAACATAACAGTGCAATTCTCTCAGTTTAGTCATTGTAACAATAAATTAGTCCAAGACCAAATAACGTAAGACAATTATCAAAGTGAGTCTTTCAAGTTCTAAAGGTAATCTGTTACAGTTTTTTTTCACAGTTTTCACATTAAAAAACTCTTACTGTACACTATCCATCACAAGAAAATCCTATCAAAAAGATTTGTTGTACTTTGTATGAACATAATGTATTTCACTGTGCAACATGCCTTTCTTGTTGACACACTGATGTTTGATCTTGTTTGTTGTACTCAAAAAACAAATGAAAAGTTAGATTCTGCAAAAAGATGTTGCCATGAGCCATAGCACAGAGATCTGGTTAAGTAAGACTTTGCTGGCTGTACAAGACTTCTGTTTGAGAAAGATTATGCTACACTTTACTGGCACACAGTCAGATACAGTGCCTGTGCATGTGCACAAATTCGCTTTGTGCATTTACAGCTAGGTAGCCACGTGCTAACCAAGGGCCTTAAAGAGCAGAAAAGTTGGGAGCGTCATGTTTCAATGCTCTCAGTTGAAATTGGCTCACTATGTCATTTACACTATGTAAAGGGCGACAAAACACACAGAATCTGTTTTTCTTGCTGTCCCCAACAACAACTCAACAGTCGCATGACTGCTTTGCTACTTGATAGTCAGCACTAGCAGGTCACAGTGAATTATATTTTTTTATGTTCAGAAGGGCAGAATTATACATCACATTTCACTGAGTCTACTTTTAACGCTGAACCTACTTCGTAAATGGTCTTTAGAGTTTAGGAACATGTCTTAAGGTTGACTTCACAAGCAAATGTAACTGCTTAGAAGCCTACTTTGCATACCTGTACAAGTTGGGTTGTGTTCATTCATGTTGGGCTACTGTTCTGTTGCCTACTCAGCTAAAATTGTCAGTGTTACTGAATAGAAATACTCATCCTAACACATTACAACCACACAGAATTCCACAAATGCATCCCAAATGGCAGTCAATTCCTTAAATCTTGGTCCAGGTAACTGGCTCATTTGATTCTTTGCACTGTAGACAATTCAATTTTTTCTGGGATGTGATGCAACCACTCAAAGTGAGTTGGATTCCATTCATGTATTAAGGTTTTATGTCTTCTCGTCCGTCTGCCTCAAATAAATCGTTGTGTCGGCGAATACTGTTAATGATTCACGACCAGTTGTCAAGTAGGTCACAATAAAACGTGGGTCTCTCAGCCCTCTTATAAAATACCTCAATTTCCAGTCACACACACCACAAACCATAAAACATGAACCTAGCCAGAGAACAAACAGTGGACAGAAAAGTTCAGTTCCGCTTTCTTAGGACCAAATATAAACACACATAAAGTCATTACTCTGAGAAAAGACCTTTGACAGCCATGACAGTTATGGATCATTTGGAACTCCTCTTAGGGTGACATACATACACCGATCAGCCATAACATTATGACCACTGACAGGTGAAGTGAATAACACTGAAAATCTCATTATCATGGCACCTGTCAGTGGGTGGGATTTATTAGGCAGCAAGTGAAAATTTTGTCCTCAAAGTTGATATATTAGAACAGGAAAAATGGACAAGGGCCAAATTGTGATGGCTAGACGACTGGGTCAGAGCATCTCCCAAACTGCAGCCCTTGTGGAGTGTTCCCAATCTGCAGTGGTCAGTACCTATCAAAAGTGGTCCAAGGAAGGAAAAGCGGTGAACCGGCAACAGGGTCATGGGCGGGCAGGGCTCATTAATGCACATGGGGCGCGAAGGCTGGCCCGTGTGGTCTGATCCAACAGACGAGCTACTGTAGCTCAAATTGTTGAAAAAGTCAATACTGGTACTGATAGAAAGGTGTCAGGACACACAGTGCATCGCAGTTTGTTGCGTATGGGGTTGTGTAGCCACAGACCAGAGAAGGTGCTCATGCTGACCCATGTCCACTGCCAAAAGCGCCAACAATGGGCACATGAGCATCAGAACTGGACCACGGAGCAATGGAAGAAGGTGGTCTGGTCTGATGAATCACGTTTCCTTTTATATCACGTGGATGGCCGGGTGTGTGTGCGTCGTTTACCTGGAGAACACATGGCACCAGGATGCATTATGGGAAGGAGGCAAGCCGGCGGAGACAGTGTGATGCTTAGGGCAATGTTCTGCTGGGAAACCTTGGGTCCTGCCACTCGTGGATGTTACTTTGACACGTACAACCTATCTAAGCATTGTTGCAGACCATGTGCACCCTTTCATGACAACGGTATTCCCTGATGGCATTGGCCTCTTTCAGCAGGATAATGTGCCCTGCCACAAAGCAAAAATGGTTCAGGAATGGTTTGAGGAACACAACAATGAGTTCAAGGTGTTGACTTGGCCTCCAAATTCCCCAGATCTCAATCCAATCGAGCATCTCTGGGATGTGCTGGACAAACAAGTCCGATCCATGGAGGCCCCACCTTACAACTCGCAACTTAAAGGATCTGCTGCTAATGTCTTGGTGCCAGATACCACAGCACACCTTCAGAGGTCTAGTGGAGTCCATTCCTCGGGTCAGGGTTGTTTTGGCGGCAAAAGGGGGACCTACACAATATTAGGCAGGTGGTCATAATGTTATGGCTGATCAGTGCATAATACCATATAAACTGTGTGAACACTGGCAATGTCTTTCAAAATGGATCAGGATAGACAGCAAGGCAGAGCAGTAAATCAGACAAACTGATCTGCTACAAACTAAGATGCTGTGAACCATCACATGTACATCTTCTACCTAGCCAAAATTTGACACAGTGTTGGCCATTGAGCAAAGATGGCTTGAAAGGTCCTTTGGTTTTACAATTCTGGGCTGTACACCTCATTTAGTTCCTAAATGATATTATGTGAGATTATGTTATGTTCCACCATTCAGAGGTGGTTCAGGAATCACTTTGGGCCAATCCCTGGTTCCTGACCCTAGACATGGCCTCATAATCTCCTTTTCATTATGGAGGTGGAAGATCTAAGGTCTATGTCACCCTCTAGCCCATGACATTATGTTATCACATCACTGTAAAAAGGGCTTTATAAAACACATTTGATTGATTGATCACTCACAAACAGACTCACAAAGTGTGTGCTAAACATTCATATTTCTTTCTGATTTCTGTCTGATAGTATTTGTTACAATTGATTAGACAAAAAATAATTTGTGCATCAATGATTGTAGATGCCTTCATTGATCACACTTTAGATTTACACCAACAGCTGCACCTCCAGTCACCACTCTGTCAAGCTCCTGAAGTTTGCAGATGACACCGCCCTCATCGGATTTATCTCTGATGGAGACAAGTCTGCCTACAAGTGGGAGATTGACCATCTGGTGTCCTGGTGCAGTCAGAACAACTTGGAGTTCAACATCCTAAAGAAAGTGGAGATGATAGTGGACTTCAGGAGAAACTCAACTGCCATCTTGGCTCCCCAGGTGCCCTAGGTGGCTCCCCAGTCAACTCTGTGGAGTCCTTTTGCTTTTTGGGCACCATCATCGCCCAGGACCTCAAGCGGCTAAGGAAAAGGGCAGGCTGCAGCGCATCATCCACTCTGCAGAGAGAGTGATTGGCTGCAATCAGACGTCTCTACAAGACCTACGCACCTCAAAGGCGGGTGGCAAAGATTGGGGCTGATCCCTCTCAGGGAGGGAAGAGTTCTGAATGGAATATTCATTGAATGGACTATTCATTTAATGGACTATTCAGAACTCTCCCCTCTGGTAGAAAATTGAAGTCGATCAGGACCTCTCGCCACAAGAACAGTTTTTTTCCTACAACAGTAGGCCTCATGAACATGCCCCCGGAGCCAAACTGACTGTAGCCGCCCCCTCCCCCCCACACACAACCATCAACTAGACAAATCTATGACCCCTCCCCACATACTCACATAATCCTCAACTGGACCATTCTTGCACCTTACATATTTTTTACATATTTCTTAGTATATATTTTGTAATTTATTAATGCTCAGTCTATTGTTTTTATGCTCAGTCCACCATTCTTATTTGTTTTTTATTTCTTTTGTACAACATTTCTGTACCAACGGACCACAATAAATTCCTAGTTTGTTGTGAAACTTACTACAATAAACTCTTTCTGATTCTGATTCTGAGATTATGGGACAGGCATTATGGCTATTATTTTCAGTTGTGATGGGTAGTATACAGTAATAGTTCTGCCTAATGAGAAAACTGAAATAAACAGTAACACATTAACTTTAGCACTTCAAAGACTCATTTTTAAAAACGTCTCTTACATTGTTTAGTCTTGGACTGACTGATTGTTACAATGACTAAACTAAGAGAATTGCACTATGTTGTTTTTTGATGACTTAACCAATGTACTCATTATAATTCACATTTACAAACCAATTGAAAGGAAAATCAGTAGTTTTGAATGCAAGATTTAATGCGTAACAAGTGTCAGTTTGGATTTGTACTAAGAGTTTTGAAAAACCAGAACATATAATAGTACAATAATAGATAATAGTACAATAGCAACTAAGAAAACTGCAATTATTCTAGTTAGCAATGATGACCAAATACCAACCATGAATGCAGGGCAAGAGTCCAAAGGTACCCCCATTGATTTATTTTGTCATTTTAGAAATCCAAGTCATGGGATGCTTTACTGTTGCACATAGACCACTGTGACACTTGGGGGCCTGAATGGTAGGAACAAACCTTTTCATACATTATAATATGTCCATATACAGTATAGCTAAAATCAGTTTTAAGAACATATACCCTGAAATATTAGTTGCAAATACAAAAGTTAGGTAATAAGCTGTCAGCTTAAGAGACACATTCATTTACCTAGATTCAAAGTTAAACAACTGGTAAACAAATGTTTAAGAGATGTTGAACAAAGGATATAGATTTGTGGTTATTGTTCTATCTTGATTGACATTCCTTATAGAAAGTGATCAGTGCAACCTGCTGAGCTTAGCATAGGGCTAAATGTGCAAGTACTTAATGAGCTAACATCAATGGGTAACGGCAGGTGCAAGCAAACTTCTAATGTTTTGCAGTAATGCGCCATGCTAATTGTCTGCACAATATATATATATATTTTTAAGTACAAATGGTTGAACATGCAAACAGGCCCTTTTATGCTAAAAAAAAAGGATAACAAGCAATCGTTACAGGAATGTATCTGAACTTTTTCTCATACGACTGGTATCATATCAGTTCTTGTTCCATGATGGACATATAGACCTGTGGCTTTAGCAACATGAATTGGGGTTTTATGCTCATCCAAAGTAATAACAGGACCTAACTAAAATGATGCACAAATATATATATATATATATATATATATATATATATGCTCCGGAAAAAATTAAGAGACCACTCCTAATTTTTCTTAAATCAGCATCTCTACATGTATGGCAGCCATTCCATTCCAGTGTCTGTTAAATTCCAACACAGGCACACCTCATTTTACTTAATGAGGTACTGATTAGGTGATTACCTGAATCAAATCTAATTTAACGAGGAAAAGTATAAGAACCACTGCTGTGGTAATCACTATCCTCTTGCAATAGAACCAGCTGGATGGCAAAAACATTGCAAGTAGTACCTCAAAGGTAATTTGAATAAAAAAATAACTATTCAACATGACAAAAGAGTTGAAAAGAAAAGCTTTGAGTGAGGAAAAGAAGGGTTCAGTTCTGGCTTTACTGGCAGAGGGATACAGTGAGTGTCAGGTTGCTTCCATCCTGAAAATTTCAAAGACGGCGGTTCATAAGAACAAGGTCAAGCAACAGACATTGGGGACAACAAAGCTACAGACTGGCAGAGGGCGAAAACGACTGTCCACTGACCGAGATGACCGTCAACTCATTCGAATGTCACTCAACAACCGTAGGATGACATCAAGTGACCTACAAAAAGAATGGCA
>JACXGI010003458.1:0-16930 GCA_016801175.1 Esox masquinongy | reverse complement strand
CAGTGCATGGCGAGGACGGTTTGAAACAGGCTCCTAGGGGCAGGGCTGAAGTCGTGCAAAGCTAGAAAAAAGCAATGAGAAGCAAAGAAGAGCCAAGCTGAAGTTTGCAAAAGACCATAAGGATTGGACCGTAGAGGAATGGAGTAAGGTCATCTTCTCTGACGAGTCAAATTTTCAGCTTTGCCCAACACCTGGACGTCTAATGGTTAGATGGAGACCTGGAGAGGCCTACAAGTCACATTGTCTCACACCCAATGTGAAATTTGGTGGAGGATCACTGATGATCTGGGGATGCTTCAGCAAGGCTGGAATCGGGCAGATTTGTCTTTGTGAAGGATGCATGAATCAAGCCAAGTACAAGGTTATCCTGGAAGAACGCCCGCTTCCTTCTGCTCTGACAATGTTCCCCAACTCTGAGAATTGGTTTTTTCAGCAGGACAATGTTCCATGCCACACTGCTAGGTCAATCAAGGTGTGGATGGAGGACCACCAGATCAAGACCCTGTCATGGCCATCCCAATCTCCAGACCTGAACCCCATTGAAAACCTCTGGAATTTGATCAAGAGGAAGATGGATGGTCACAGGCCCTCAAACAAAGCCCTCAAACTGAAAGCTGTGATTAAAAATCTGGGTTATTCCACCAAATATTGATTTCTTCCTAAGTTAAAACCTTAGTATTTTGTTGTTGAAAAATGAATATGAATTTGTTTTCTTTGCATTATTTGAGGTCTGAAAACAATGCATAGTTTTTTGGTTATTTTGACCAGTTGTTGTTTTCTACAAAGAAATACTCTAAATGACAATATTTTTATTTGGAATTTTGGGAGTAATGTTGTCAGTAGTTTATAGAATAAAACAAAAATGTTCATTTTACACATTTTACAAATGTATATACAGCTCCGGAAAAAATTATGAGACTACTGCACCTTTTTCTTTCCTTTCCAAAAAAGTTGAAAAGGAAAGTTTTGAGTGAGGAACAGAAACGTTCAATTTGCAGTGGTTTCTTAATTTTAACCCTTCTGTTCCTCACTCAAAACCTTCCTTTTCGACTTTTTTTTTTTGGAAAGGAAAGAAAAAGGTGCAGTGATCTCACATTTTAGCTGTGTGGCATTTTTTTACAAATAAATGCCAAAGATTAATGATTTTTGTCATTATTACTTTTATATCTATGTTACCATGTTGCAGTGGGTATGCTGCTTGGATGCTAGCACTTAACCACAAGGCCCAATCTTGTGCTAAGTGCATGAAACCTCATGTGCTGTGACACTATATCATATCGTGTGACAGGTTTTGCTTGTCACTTCATATGATCCATTCCAATCACACCATATGATGTGAACTGTATATTCCTACATACAGAATAATTATTGGAGCTAAGAATTTATTGTTGTATTTTTTAACTAATAGCTAAGCTTAATGTTTTGTCCTTTTTAACACTTTTGTCTGTCATCACGTGAAAACAATTAAACTAGGCTGAAGCCTAGTTTTATAGTCGGCCTTGAACGCCTTTCTAAGCCGAGTGTTATTAATTTTCTTCTTATAGCTGACCTCTTACAGTCAAAGTAGTCTATTATTTTACATTAGCGCCCAATGAAGAAGACTGTACCTACACCATTTGTCATACTTACTCATTACTAACCTAATCTTGTTTATATGACTCAATGGAATCTCAATGGAACACGTAAAATAGTATTAGCAAGAGACACAAGGTTTGTCGGAATTAATCTAAAATATATTGAAAGATTGAGAACAGATGTCTGATTTTGCGCGATGACTAAAAAAATACTACAAACTTTTTGATGAATTTTCACAAGGACATGCTGAATCTCAAGATAGTAATAATGAATAATTATGATTTCTTAAGAAAAGTATAGCCCATTTTCATTTTATATACAATAACTTTCATGTCACACCATATGGAAGTTTTAGGCACTAATTGGTGAATAAATTCAGATTCTAATATGAAATCCTTAGGACGACATGTATTTTTGGAAATCTAAGAGTCAGTATAACCCAACTCAATAACTTTCATGCCTAATATTTGAAGTACAACTCCGTTTTCAAAAAGGTTGGGATGCTGCGTAAAATTTAAATAAAAACAGAATGCAATAATGTGCAAATCATTTAAACTCTATATTTAATAAAAATAGTACAAAGACAACATATCAGATGTTGTCACTGAGACATTTTATTGTTTCTTGAAAAATATATGCCCACTGATTTTGATGCCAGCAACACATTTCAAAAAAGTTGTGACAGAGGCCACAGTAGACTAGAAAGGTTGTATAAAAAACAAAACCAGGTGGAATATCACACAACTAATTAGGTCAATTGGGAACAGGTCAGTAACATGATTGGGTATTGAAAGATCATTCCAGAGAGGATGGGTCTGTCAGAAGTGAGGATAAGGAGGGTTCACCACTCTGTGAAAGACTGCGCAGGCAAATAGTGCAACAATTTAACAATAACGTTTCTCAAAAAATGACAAAGAGTTTGGGAATCTCATCATATACGGTACACAATATCATTAAAAGATTCGGAGTAATCCGGAGTAATCTTTGTATGCAAGGGACAAGGCCAAAAACCAATATTGGATGCCCCTGATCTTCGGGCCCTCAGGCAGCACTGCGTTAAAAACAGACACGATTCTCTAGTGGAAATAATTGCATGGGCTTAGGAACACTTCCGAAAACCATTGTCTGTGAACACAGTACGTCGCTGCATCCACAAATGCAAGTTAAAACTCTACCATGCAAAGCAGAAACCATATATAAACAAGATCCAGAAACGCTAACCCCTTATCTGGACCCAAGCTCATTTGAGATGGACTAAGGCGAAGTGAAAAACTGTCCTGTGGTCTGATGAAACAAAATTTTAAATTCTTTTTGGGAATCATAGACGCCACGTCCTCTAGACTAAAGAGGAGAGGGACCATCTGCCTTCTAATCAGCACACAGTTCAAAGGCTAGCATCTATTATGGTATGCGGGTGCATTAGTGCACATGGCATGGGTGACCTGCATATCTGTGAAGGCACCATTAAGTGCTAAAAAATATACTGTATCCGGTTTTAGAGCAACATATGTTGCCATCCAGACAACATCTTTTTCAGGGAAGGCCTTGCTTATTTCAGTAAGACAATGCCAAACCACATTCTGCATGTATTACAACAGCATGGCTCCGTAGTAAAACAGTCCAGGTGCCAAACTGGCCTGCCTGTAGTCCAGACCTGTCACCCATTGAAAACATTTGGTGCATTATGAAACAAAAAATATGACAAAGAAGACCCCGAACATTTGAGCAGCTGAAATCCTATATCAACCTAGAATAGGTAAACATCTCACTTTAAAAACTACAGCAACTGGTCTCCTCAGTTACCAAATGTTTACAGAGCATTATTAAATTAAGAGTTGATGCAACACCGTAGTAAACTTGCCCCTGTCCCAACTATTTTGAAATGTGTTGCTGGCATCAAATTAAAAATGGGCACGTATTTTTCCAAAAACAATAAACATTTCTCAGTTTCAACATTTGATTTGTTGTCTTGGTACTATTGTCAATGAAATACAGGGATAAATGATTTGCACATCTTTGCATTCTGTTTTTATTTGCTTTTTACGCAGTGTTCCAACTTTTTGGGAAACAGGGTTGTATAAAAGTCTTTGTCCGCTCATGGTTTTGTTTCCCCTGAAATTGTTGATTATGATTCATTATAATCTTTGTTGATTATGATTCATTTCCACTTGAGACCACAGACATCCTGACAGTCTGATGATTGAGAAGAGGCAATGTCTGAATAAGGAAACAGACTCACAGGGAGATGTCTGATGGGTCACCCAATTTTGATGGGAGTAGACTACTCCCAATATTCTTGTGCATACATAGTTATTTACAATAAAATTGGCAGTAATCTATCCCCAAAAATATCACCCTGAAATGATACTCCAACAGGATATAGCTGTGGTGTTCTTTAAGACAGGTACGCCAGTTCAAAAAATAATAGCTTTGCCAAATATGCATTCTCTGTCAAAGTGCTCCCCCATGTGGCCTTTCAGTTAAGTTAGTCTTCCCAACCAGCCAGGTATCAGGGGACTACGCAGACTATTTTACGTGAATCTTTGACAGCCAAATTCGTAAGATATATTACGTTAGAGTAGCAATCCAGAAAAAAAAAACACGCTCAGTGTTTCAAACCAGGGACCTACCACTTCGCAAACAGGTGCTGTACCAACTGCTCCAAAAAGGATCCTTCTGTATAGGAGGCGAGTAGTGGTGTTACTACATCAATATGTTATAAGTGATTGTCTTTCTAACCCTAACCCTAACCTTAACCCTAACCTGAAACACAGTGCTGTGATACCTAACCCTAATCAAACCTTAACCTAACCTTGTTGTGCGAGGGAACAAAGGTAAACCCTTTCGAATGCTACTGAGTGGACAGGTAGGAAAATCTATGCAAAATGAAAATCTATGACCTACGTGATAATTTAATATCTAAAAATCGGACTCCATATTGTTTGTAAACATATGCAATCATAAATGAACATTATATGCTGGAAGTTCTTAGAAAAGGTAGGTAATCTTTTGTCACAGGCCAAACATTTAAAAGATCATGTGTTTCACGGACTATGTTATCCTCAATGCTCCTCATCAGTCAAGTACAGAAAACAAGGGATCGCATAGGAACCCAGAACTCAGGGATGATCAGTTTGGTCACTACGATTTATGTGTGTGTGTCTATATCAGTCATCATAAGCGCTCATAAGGTGTAGGTCGTTTAACACGAACCATACAGTAAAATGGCATGTGTTCCTGGGGCTACACAGAATGTTACGATGCCCACGACTCAGGGATGACAAGTCAATGTCATGTGTTCCTGGGCCTAACCAGACTGCTTCGAAATCCAGGACTCAGGGATTCCAAATCTGGTCGCTAAGACTTACTTATGTGTGTGTGCAATTACCAGTAACCCTACGAGCTTGAGTATGGAGATGAACCAGGAAAGCCGTTGTAATCTATATTCCAAAGCAATATAATTTATTCCAATTAAGTAATTAGGTTACAATACAAAACATAGTTACACACCAACACGATTCAAAGTTCTCCCGACTAGTCTAACAGTCTACTAAGTATACCACAAGTATTTAAGAGACAATAGCATGAAGGTGTGCTAGGAGCTTCTGTTAAAGATAGACTCCTAAATATGACTACAACACAACGTGTTGGGAGGTCTCTTTAACGAGGGCAAACTCAAATAACTTTTTGGAGACATGGCTATTTATCCTAAAATCGGACATATCAACACTCCCCCAAATAGTCATTAGCATTACTTCAATCAATCAATCAATCAAATTTATTTATAAAGCCCTTTTTACATCAGCAGTTGTCACAAAGTGCTTTTACAAAACACCCAGCCTTAAACCCCAAGGAGAAAAAAACAACAGTGTTGAATTTCAGTGGCTAGGAAAAACTCCCTAAGAAGGCTGAAATTTAGGAAGAAACCTAGAGAGGAACCAGACTCAGAGGGGTGACCATTTTAAAAGTACAAGTTGTAATAAATAATAAATGCATGTGGGCTGAGTCCAGAGTCTATTTATGATGGACAGAACAGGGACAACCGGGGGGGGGGGGGTCAGCAGAGTGGCAGCTAAAATCATCAGGTATCGTCTTGATCTGCAACACGACCAGGAGGACTTTGGACAGGGCCAGCAACGAGTCTTTCAAGCCTGGTACTCCGGAGGTGTGGGCCAAGACCTCATGTCCTCCTATGTTTAAAACAGGGCAGCAGGCAGGGAAAATTTAGAAAATGCATTCCTTAGATCTACAAGTATTTATAGTGAAGGAGAACTGACCCTACTCCCCCAGCACAATAATATAGCAGCATAAGAACTTGGGGCTGAGACAGTGGGGTCCAGTGACACTGTGGCCCTATCCAGGGGAGGCCCGGACAGTGCCTATCAGGCAAGAAATCAATCCACCCACATTGCCAAGCATCAACCAAAGGGACACCCACCAACCGCAACTACCCTGAAATGAAATTGAAAATACTTTAACTTGGCAAACACAATGAACACAAAGGACAGGAACTGTCACACTTAATCAATGCAAAATTATCGAATGGACGGCGTGCTGCCGCCAGTTGTCAGATATGCAACAAGGACAATCATTTCTACAATGTTCTTGTGAAGTTTGATCCATAACCCGTACAGTACAATAAAGCATATCAGCTTATTCTGCCCTTTATGGGGATCAGGGGACATCCAAACACTACAGATAAATGTCCACAATATCATGCATTTAGTTACATTCCAGTTTGCTCAGAGTTTCACACCTCTCCAGGTGAACTCAGGAGGGTGGGCTGATGTCCCACACCTGGTGTTCCAGATCTTTAGAGAAGCAAATGTAATGCAGGACCCCTGATTAACATCACCATGGGTCTACATGGTGATGTTAACATCACCATGGGTCTACACTACAATCTTTTTCGTTTTCTAACCTTACCCCAAACTTTAACCCTAACGTTAACCCCAGTGCTGTGATATATAACCTTAACCCCAGTGCTGTGATACCTAACGTTAACCTAATGCATTTATTACATATTGTAGCGACCTTGGTAAGGCCATTACTTGATATCCATATACCCTGTGTGGAGCAGTGGGTAGGGTGTCTGCCTTCAGACCTGAATGTTGCCGGTTTTAAACATGGCTTGTTTGTTTTGTGCAAATTTGTAATGAATGATACACTTTCATACCAGTCGTAAAATATAATACGTTTGTCTGGCATTCATAACATATTATACGTTTTAATAGTGTTCGTAACATATTATGCATTGTAATAGCATTCGTAAGATATGTTACGTTTTAGCCAATTCGTAATGTATTATATGTTTTGGTAGCGCATTGTATTGTAACCTAATGTAACGTGACATATCATGCGAAATAGGGTGCCATGGTTTTACATAAAATAGTCTACGTAGTCCCGTGAGACCACGTTGCACCAACAGTCATTTTTTATTACCTATTGTGCTTGTCATAGTATTATATAACTTTACTGTTCATTAAGATTATTTCCATTACTCTTCCTGTGGTTGCTAAAGAGATCAAACGTACAGACTGATTGTGCAACACAATGTGCATATTACATATTATTACAAAATTGTAGGACATACCTAAAAACAGTGTTTGTGCGAAATGTGTGTGCAAGTGTACGCATACCAGAGAAAAGTACTTAAACAAAAGTCTTAGGCCACATGAAAACATTGCTTAAAGCTATATATTTGAATAAAAACAAAATACAGCATCAGAATAAGTACAAATAACCACTAATGCAATAGAAAGTAACAATAATGTTTTTTTGTGTTGTCCAAAATGTAAATGGTAAAATCTTGAGATGGCTAGAGGAAAGGTTAGGAGTATAGGTTAGGTTGAAATTCAGGGTTAGGACTAATTCCACCCTTTTCATTCAGAACAGCCCCAATCCTTCTTGAAATGCAGACCATGTTACTTTTTTCCATTGCTCAGGGGTCCAGGTTTTGTGCTCCTTACAGAAAGTTATGAATCTGCATTGACCTTAGATACAAACAGTTTCTGAATAGCAGGTTTGCCATAAATTGCCGCTTTGTGAAACTCACAACGGACAGATTTTTGTTGAGAATGGTCACAGAAGTGCTGATTCTATTATGTGGTCATTTTGGGGACTCTTGGGGTTAAGTGTCTGTCAGTCAGCTTTGACTTGCAACCACTGTTCCTCTTTGCTGATACAATTTGTCCATGTTTGGCATTTACTGTCATGATTTTCACACTGAAATATACAGTATTTGACCGTCGCATCTGCAATTTGGGCACCCAATATTTTGCCTTTTTACAACATTGTTGGTTGCCTAAAAGGTACTTAGAAAAATCAAATATCAAAGTCTTAAAAATCTTTTATGGAAAAGTAGTATGTCTATGTAATGCTTTGTAAGTCAACAGTAATACCTTAAATTTAGCCCTAATTTTACATGCAGGCAGTTTAGAGATGCTAGTACTGAAGTAGTACTGGAGTATCCTAGGGTCAAACATTTTCCTCATTCTACTTAAGATTCTATCAACTATATTGAGCACCAATTGAAGTTTATTTATTGTCTTGTCAGGTTAGCTGGAGAGCAGATTATTGCAATAGTTTAATAATGGATAAGCTTTTATGCATTATCTTTTAACAAAATGTTCACATGTTTCAGGAGAATGGAAAAAAAATATCATAAATATTATGTGGCTTCAGGAAGGCAGTAACTTCTTGGGAAACAGCTTTTTCTAAACATTTTGAGAGGAACGGGAAGTTCAATATTGGCCTGGAATTATTTAATTCACCTGGAGATTTGCCTTTTTTTAGCCTTTATTGCTACCACTTTAAGTGAGTTTTACACTGTTGTGGAATGAGAGAAATCCAAATCCCAATAGTTTACAAGCAAGTTAGCCCTCTACTGGAATAGAAGGAAGGTCACGGAAAGTCACATCAACCTTACAGAGAGACAACAATGGCATCTGGGAAGAGACAACACTCATTGTCCTCAGGCTGGCAGCAACAGGATTCTTTAATCTAAAACATCAGAGGAAGACTCCTATGACAAATCCATCAATCAGTCAAGGCTGATCAATTGATAAGACAAACGGAGTACCAAAATATTTTCCCACAGTACACATCCCGAGGCTAAGGAGCAATTTCTTATGTTCAAAATGCACAGGAAGTATTTCAGTTGGAATAGGGTCCAGTTAACAGCTGGTAGGTTTAGAGCTCATTATCTTTTAGTGAATGTGTCAAGCGATACAGGATTAATAAGTTCAAGTGTCCCCATTGATCTGTGGAAATGGCAGTTCAGATCAATCTCAGTACAACTGTGTTTTGGAAAAGTATTTAAGTCTGTTATTTTATTCTAATGATCATGATCTTTTCCTCAAAGTAGTTAATTCATCATTGTCAAAGTAAATGCCAACTTCACTTTTGGAATGCGTCTTTTTTAGTGAGTTAGTTGTTGTTTATCCAGGTTAATTTTGTCTGTTAACCTGGATAAATGAAGCTCGAATGGAGTCTGTAATTGTAATCTCCAAACTTAAGCAGAATAGCCAGCGATTGAGAACCTGGCAACATGGTGCCAGGACAACAACTATGGAGTTAGATGTGTCTCAATATTAGGAAATATATATAGAAAATCTGTGCGCATATTCATCACAACTCACAAATAAAAATAGGATTTGTAAATGTGAAAAAATATTTTGTAAATAAAAACATTATCTGTAAATATGTAAACATGTTTCACAAATATAAATAAAATTTGTGAATATGTAAAAACACATTTCACAAATAAAACACAAATCTGTAAAACATTTACAACTGTTGTTTAACATTTACAAGTGTTGACTTACAAATCTTAAGTTTATTTACGGATCTGAATTTTATATTTACACATTTTTGAGACACATTTTCCTTCGGTCGACAAGTTCTCGTGTGCTTGGTTTCAGTCAGAGGGCTCGCTTGGTGGAATATCCGGACTGGAGCCTGGTAGATTGGAGTCTATATAGGTAGCTAGGACACGTTTTTCCTGAAATGTAAGTATAACGTTTATTTGTATAACAACATTTGACTGCTTAACCAATAGGAAATACAACGCCGAGCGTGTTTTCGACTTCAGGCAACTAACTTAAGCACAGTCAGTTGTCAGCCTACATCTGGTTGGCTAGCTAGCCAGCTAGTAGGCTACTGTAGCTTAACTAAAGTAATGAAGGTATCTGACCTAGGGTATCTAACCTAGGGTTGCCACCCGTGTGTTTTGTGCACACCCTACTTCAAGCTTGGATTGACACGAAAAATAATAAAACCAAAACAGTTTCATGAAACATAGCAGAGAAGTATTTAATCAGAATGACCGACGAGTTGTCTGTCACTGAACGTCATCGTTGCCCTGGTTATGGAGACTCAGACCCACGGTAACATCAAAAACAGGTACATGTGCAGGCGCTAGAACAAACGTTTTGGACAGGCTTTTGATTGCCATGGACGGGCACATTTGTCCTACTTATCAACATAGAATAGTAGCTAAAGCACGACGGACGGAAAGCAAATAATCTTTGCATGCATGGCTTGCTGAGGCTATATACTAGCAAAATACACAGCTGCCAATCAAATTTGAAAGCTTTAGTAACTGCAGTAGTTACACATTCTTTGTAGCTTAGTGATCACATCATTTAAAGCACATCTTCGAATATTCCAGAGCATGGGAGCAGCAACAGACAAAACTAGGCTACCCCATCCTTCCTGGAGAGTGGATTCTTGCTTCTTCCAAATATACTAAATAGTTTATTCTGAAAGACCAAACATCTTGCCCATGTCTATGATCTGATGTTTTAATCCTTAAAATAATTGATGCAACTGTTCTTTACTCGTATTTACTCTATTTCCATTACATTCATGTTCACATTAGCAGAGTACTTTGAAAATGATGCATAAAAGAACAAATTGGTGCATAGAAATTCACCAGAATGCAGGGAATGAAGCATCTGACACTCTCATTGGGGGGAACCCCCAGACCCCGCTTCATTTGTGTTCCCCAGGTTTGGGGCCGCTGGCAAGGTGTCCCTTATTTTTCCACATTGAAGGTGGCAACCCTAATCTAACCCCACGGCACGACTGACTAGATAACGATATGTTGTTGACTTGCACAGCTGCATTTGGTTCATTCAGTATGAGTCTTGCACATTTACAGTGAGGGAAAAAAGTATTTGATCCCCTGCTGATTTTGTACGTTTGCCCACTGACAAAGAAATGATCAGTCTATAATTTTAATGGTATGTTTATTTGGACAGTGAGAGACAGAAAACCAGCAAAAAAATCCAGAAAAACACGTCAAAAATGTTATAAATTGATTTGCATTTTAATGAGTGAAATAAGTATTCAACCCCTCTGCAAAACATGACTTAGTACTTGGTGGCAAAACCCTTGTTGGCAATAACAGAGGTCAGATGTTTCTTGTAGTTGGCCACCAGGTTTGCACACATCTCAGGAGGGATTTTGACCCACTTCTCTCTGCAGATCTTCTCCAAGTCATTAAGGTTTCCAGGCTGACGTTTGGCAACTCGAACATTAAGCTCCCTCCACAGATTTTCTATGGGATTATGGTCTGGAGACTGGCTAGGCCACTCCAGGACCTTAATGTGCTTCTTCTTGAGCCACTCCTTTGTTGCCTTGGCCGTGTGTTTTGGGTCACTGTCATGCTGGAATACCCATCCATGACCCATTTTCAATGCCCTGGCTGAGGGAAGAAGGCCCTGTCCATGGCTCCGTCCATCGTCCCTTTGATGTAGTGAAGTTGTCCTGTCCCCTTAGCAGAAAAACACCCCCAAAGCATAATGTTTCCACCTCCATGTTTGACGGTGGGGATGGTGTTCTTGGGGTCATAGGCAGCATTTCTCCTCCTCCAAACACAGCGAGTTGAATTTATGCCAAAGAGCTTTTGGTTTTGGTCTCATCTGACCACAACACTTTCACCCAGTTCTCCTCTGAGTCATTCAGATGTTCATTGGCAAACTTCAGACGGTCCTGTACATGTGCTTTCTTGAGCAGGGGGACATTGCGGGCGCTGCATGATTTCAGTCCTTCACGGCGTACTGTGTTACCAATTGTTTTCTTGGTGACTATGGTCCCAGCTGCCTTGAGATCATTGACAAGATCCTCCCGTGTAGTTCTGGGCTAATTCCTCACTGTTCTCATGATCATTGCAACTCCACGAGGTGAGATCTTGCATGGACCCCCAGACTGAGGGAGATTGACAGTTCTTTTATGTTTCTTCCATTTGCAAATAATTGCACCAACTTTTGTCACCTTCTCACCAAGCTGCTTGGCGATGGTCTTGTACCCCATTCCAGCCTTGTGTAGGTCTACAATCTTGTCCCTGACATACATGGACAGCTCTTTGGTCTTGGCCATGGTGGAGAGTTTGGAATCTGATTGATTGATTGCTTCTGTGGACAGGTGTCTTTTATACAGATAACAAGCTGCGATTAGGAGCACTCCCCTTAAGAGTGTGCTCCTAATCTCAACTCGTTACCTGTATAAAAGACACCTGGGAGCCAGAAATCTTTCTGATTGAGAGGGGATCAAATAATTATTTCACTCATTAAAATGCAAATCAATTTATAACATTTTTGACAAGCGTTTTTCTGGATTTTTTTGTTGTTTTTCTGTCGCTCACTGTTCAAATAAACCTACCATTAAAATTATAGACTGATAATTTCTTTGTCAGTGGGCAAACGTACAAAATCAACAGGGGATCAAATACTTTTTTCCCTCACTGTAGCTAGTGTTAGCGGTTATACAATTGTGCTCATAAGTTTGCATACCCTGGCAGAAATTGTGCAATTTTGGCATTGATTTGACTGATGATGCAAAAAATTTGTCTTTTATTTAAGGATAGTGATCATATGAAGCCATTTATTATAACATAGTTGTTTGGCTCCTTTTTTATCCTCATAATGATAACAGAAATCACCCAAATGGCCCTGATCAAAAGTTGTCATACCCTTGAATGTTTGGCCTTGTTACAGACCAAAAAAGGTGACACACACAGGTTAAAATGGCAATTAAAGGTTCATTTCCCACACCTGTGGCTTTTTAAATTGCATTTAGTGTCGAAAATGGTGAAGGTCCTGGAGTGGCCATCACAGTCTCCTGAGCTTAATATCATCGAGCCACTCTGGGGAGATCTCAAACGTGCGGCTCATGCAAGAGGAACAAAGACTTTGCATGACCTGGAGGCATTTTGCCAAGACAAATGGGCAGCTATACCACCTGCAAGAATTCGGGGCCTCATAGACAACTATTACAAAAGACTGCACGCTATCATTGATGCTAAAGGTGGCAATACACAGTATTAAGAACTAAGGGTATGCAAACTTTTGAACAGGGGTCATTCCATTTTGTTCTTTATTGCCATGTTTTGTTTTATGATTGTGCCATTCTGTTATAACCTACAGTTGAATATGAATCCCATAAGAAATAAGATAAATGTGTTTTGCCTGCTCACTCATGTTTTCTTTAATAATAGGTACATATATTACCAATTATCCAAGGGTATGCAAACTTTTGAGCACAACTGTAATTGCTCATTGACAGTAGTGAATGGAGGATGACATCAGGCATTCTCAAAGCAATGTTTATATATTTGGATACATTTCTTTAGGAAACATTATTTCTTAAGACAACAGTGAATCTTATGACAATAAAACGTATACCATTATATTTATTGTAACAAGAATACTCCATTATGTAATTACTAATTTGCATTCTTGGGGATTTAATAAATACAGAGTATTTTGTACAATCATACTGACATGATGTCAAACAAAGACATGGTTCATAACAAAAAAATATAATTCTAATAATAAAAGCAATATTAATAGCTATACAGTATATTTTATGTTATGGTCTCCTATCTGAGAAATAATCCTTAGTTTCTGATGACTTGGAGACATATTAATTTAGTAGTTCAATGACGGGCCATAATTTGGTAGTGGTGGCAAAGAGGATGGTTGTTAAAACACGTTGCTGAAAAAAGCAGGACTGAGAAGCAGGGTAATGTCACATGATTGATGGATCTTTTTTGTGCAGTTAAGTAACAGTATCAAATCAATGGTAAGAACACTGAGATTCAGGTACTGTAGAAGTCAGCAGAGATCACTACCGTATAGTTCAAGTATGTAGTAACTTTAACACTTTGAATATTAGGGAATGTCATTTTAAAAATAATGCAAAGGAACTAAAGAGTGTTCACCTATTTCCTTGAGGTTTGGTGTGAGACACCAAAGTGTGGTTTGGTGTGAGAGGTTTGGTGTGAGACATTGAAGGACATTGTGAGGGGATATTGACACAAGCTACAGTAGGAGGGAAACAAAGAGAAATACAAACACGTTATATTAAGGGTTACTCTTGATAAAAAGATCCAATATTCCAGTTTGTTTTAAACTTAAAGCATCATGGGAACCCTTCTCAAATAACCTGTGAGAGCCAGAAGTGCACTGAGTGTTCTGCAGTAGATATAATTCTATCTCTGATTGGATGTGTGATGAAAGGCTTACAAGTGGCCACCAATACTTGCCAAATAAAAAGTACATACACTTTTAACAAACTAAAGATGTAGGTGGACCATGATGTTGGTGTACTATCGCTCTGTACTTACATTCCAAGGACTAACACATGCATACAGTTTGAATGAACCGAATGCAGCTGTGCAAGTCAACAACATACCGTTATCTAGTCAGTTACGTCGTCGGGTTAGATACCTTCATTACTTGAGTTAAGCTACAGTAGCCTACTAGCTGGCTAGCTAGCCAACCAGATGTAGGCTGACATAACTAACTGCTTAAGTTAGTTGCCTGCAGTCGAAAACACGCTAGGCGTTGTATTACCCATTGGTGATGTAGTCAAATATTGTTATACAAATAAACGTTATACTCACATTTCAGGAAAAACGTGTCCTAGCTACCTATAGACTCCAGTCTACCAGGCTCCAGTCCGGATATTCCGTAAGTCCCACCAAGCGAGCCCTCTGACTGAAACCACGCACACAAGAACTTGTTGACCGAAGGAAAATGTGTCTCAAAAATGTGTAAATATAAAATTCAGATCCGTAAATAAACTTAAGATTTGTAAATGTAAGTCAACAATTGTAAATGTTAAGCAAAGTTGTAAATGTTTTACAGATTTGTGTTTTATTTGTGAAATATGTTTTTACATATTCATGTATGGGGGTCATGCCCCCATACACATTGATGGAGCTGAAGTGGAGAGAGTCTCCGACTTCCTTGGTGTGTTTCTCAAAGATGACCTCTCCGGGTCCAGGCAAGCAGACTCTGAGGTGAAAACTGTCCAAAAGCGCCAATACTTCCTGAAGTTTAGCATGTCTGCAAAAACTCTCACCAACTTCTACAGGTGCACCATTGAGAACAACATCTCAGGCTGTATTACTGCCTGCTACAGCAGCTGCTCTGCTGCTGATCGCAAGGCCCTCCAGAGGGTGGTGAAGTCTGTGGAGCGCATCATTGGCTGCCATCTGTGTTTTATTTGCCTTCATTGTACATCTATACATTCCACTTGTAACATACACTTTACTTAATACTTAAAAATGTCCTGCCCTGTTTGCACTTCTGGTTAGATGCTAATTGCATTTCGTTGCACTGTACTTGTACTCTTCAACGACAATGAAGTTGAATCTAATCTAAAATGGAAAGGGGTCCAAGGTGATCTATGCTCATATTGATCACAAGAACATTCTTAATGCTCTTTTGTCATTCTATGTACATTCAATATACATTAGAATATTTGAATGTAACCATTCATAGGCATATTACACTTATATTTATAATATTCAATACTTCTACCAATATTGTTCATATTCCCCATTCTACACCCTTTAAAATTTTTGCTACAGTGGATATAAAAAGTCTACACACCCCTGTTAAAATGCCAGGTTCTTGTGATGTAAAAGAATGAGACAAAGATAAATCATGTCAGAACTCATTCCACCTTTAATGTGACCTATAACGTGAACAATTCAATTGAAAAACAAACTGAAATCTTTGAGGGGGAAAAATAAAAAACTCACTATAACCTGGTTGCATAAGTGTGCACACCCTTAAATTAGTACTTTGTTGAAGCACCTTTTGATTTTATTACAGCACTCAGTCTTTTTGGGTAGGAGTCTATTAGCATGGCACATCTTGACGTGGCAATATTTGCCCACTCTTCTTTACAAAAGCCCTCCAAATTTGTCAGATTGCGAGGACATCTCCTGTGCACAGCCCTCTTCAGATCACCCCACAGATGTTCAATTGGATTCAGGTCTGGGCTCTGGCTGGGCCATTCCAAAACGTTAATCTTCTTCTGGTGAAGCCATGCTTTTGTGGATTTGGATGTGTGCTTTGGGTCGTTGTCGTGCTGAAATGTGAACTTCCTCTTCATCTTCAGCTTTCTAACGGACGCCTGAAGGTTTTGTGCCAGAACTGCCTGGTATTTGGAACTGTTCATAATTTCCTCCACCCTGACTAAGGCCTCGGTTCCAGCTGAAGAAAAACAGCCCCAAAGCATGATGCTGTCACCACCATGCTTCACTGTGGGTATGGTGTTCTTTGGGTGATGTGCAATGTTGCTTTTGTGCCAAACATACCTTTTGGAATTATGGCCAAAAAGTTCAACCTTGGTTTCATCAGACCATAACACATTTTCCCACATGCTTTTGGGGGACTTGATGTTTGTTTTTGCGAACTTCAGCCGGGCTTGGATGTTTTTCTTTGTAAGAAAAGGCTTCCGTCTTGCCACCCTACCCCATAGTCCATTCATATGAAGAATATGGGAGATTGTTGTCACATATACCACACAGCCAGTACTTGCCAGAAATTCCTGCAGTTCCTTTAATGTTGCTGTAAGCCTCTTGGAAGCCTCCCTGACCAGTTTTCATAAATTTTGGAGGGACGTCCAGTTCTTGGTAATGTCTCTGTTGTGCCATATTTTCTCCACTTGATGATGATTGTCTTCACTGTGTTCCAAGGTATATCTAATGCTTTGGGAATTCTTTTGTACCCTTCTCCTGACTGATATCTTTCAACAATGAGATCCCTCTGATGCTTTGGAAGCTTGCGAACCATGGCTTTTGCTCTGAGATGCAACTAAGAAAATGTCAGGAAAATCCTACTAGATCAGCTGAATTTTATTTGTGATTAATCAGAGTCACTTTAAATGATGGCAGGTGTGTAATGACTTCTATTTAACATGAGTTTGAATGTGATTGGTTAATTCTGAACACAGCCACATCCCCAGTTATAAGAGGGTGTGCACACTTATGCAACCAGGTTATTGTAAGGATTTTATTTTTCATTTTTCCCCCTCGAAGATTTCAGTTTGTTTT
>JACXGI010003457.1:49668-62306 GCA_016801175.1 Esox masquinongy | reverse complement strand
GGTCCTCTCTAGGTTTCTTCCTAAATTTCGGCCTTCTTAGGGAGTTTTTCCTAGCCACTGAAATTCAACACTACTGTTGTTTGCTCCTTGGGGTTTTAAGGCCGGGTGTTTTGTAAAAGCACTTTGTGACAACTGCTGATGTAAAAAGGGCTTTATAAATAAATTTGATTGATTGATTGATTGACTATATATCCTATTCATGTTTCTATATTTCCTATTCAAACTAATTTCATGTATGTTTTCATGGAAAACACAGACATTTCTAAGTGACCAACATGATTTAATTTGATCTGTCACACTTTTCTAGGTCACACAATTGGGGTTCTACAAACTATTCAGTTTGATGTTCAGTCATATTTCCTGAAGTTTTCACGTTGCCTATTTTTAATGCAATGCATTAATAACATTTCTAGCATCAAGAAAGAATCATGCCCATTAGAAGTGAAGGGTTTCCTTAAGGATTTTGTTAACATGCCTTCACGTCAATCAAGCCCCCGACTTGGATGAAATGATAACAACATCACACGGAATCATCAATATAGTAGCCTACCACTGATACATACACTGAATATATACATGTACATTGTGGACACAGAGTACTGGGTCTGCTCCTAACAACGTGTTCCTTGACACCAGCTGTCCCGCTTGTTTTTTTTCTGCCTTTGTGTGAATATGTGTGTTCGAGATTGAGAAAAAAAGAAAGAGAGAGAGAGAAGCGTGAGTGTGCTCGAAAGCTTATTGGACTCTTCTTTGACTAGGAAGCAGTGTGGCTGGTATCTGGCTGGGTATTATTGGACTCTTCTTTGGCTAGGAAGCAGTGTGGCTGGTGTCTGGCTGGGTATTATTGGACTCTTCTTTGGCTAGGAAGCAGTGTGGCTGGTGTCTGGCTGGGTATTATTGGACTCTTCTTTGGCTAGTAAGCAGTGTGGCTGGTATCTGGCTGGGTATTATTGGACTCTTCTTTGGCTAGGAAGCAGTGTGGCTGGTGTCTGGCTGGGTATTATTGGACACTTCTTTGGCTAGTAAGCAGTGTGGCTGGTGTCTGGCTGGGGATTCTTGGCCTCTTGATGTACCTTTGTGTTCAGGGTGTCAAGATCCGGTCTCCATGTGTTGAATTGTGTTTGTTCTTGGTCAGTAATGTCTGATTTTGTGTGTGTGTGTTGTCTGTGTGTGTGTGTGTGTGTGTGTGTGTGTCTCTGTTTGTGTGTGTGTCCTTCTGTCCAGACGTTGAGCAGGCTGTTTTGGGGATTTACCTGCAGGGACCATCAGGAGAATCAGGCCAGCCTTGATCAGGGGGCAGGGAAACCAGGAACAATTACACACACACACACACACACAGAACCACATACACGCGCACACACAACCACACACAACCACATACATGCGCGCACACAACCACACACACTCACACACACAACCACACACAGTCAACCTAGACTGCCACACTGCACACAAAAAAAACAGTCAGACACCAACGCAGGCAAAGCCTCTAATTGAGGAACAAGCAGAAAGCCCTTAAGCTCAACACAGCACAGCTGCTAGGGTGCGGTTCAAGCCTGAGGATATCACACGCACACGTACTGTTTTAGGTCTACACTTTAGAAACGAGAATTCCCTGTATGCAGCTCTGATGAGGCCCAAGCAATTCACATAGTCAATTTCCATCCCCACCTACCACTGCTCTAATTCGGTGAGTTTTTACGAACACTTTCCTTACCATAATGGTGTGCACACTGTCATGCCTGTCAGACACATCCCTCCACATTCCACAATCACTCCAACAATACAGAGCATGACCCTGCCACAGGTAATGAGATATAGAGAGGGTGGTCACTGGTCAACCTGACTAAAAGAGGGGAAAAAACCTCGCTAATCGACTTGAGCACCTATGACTTAGTTGAGCTTCAGCTTTTTTATTGCAATATCTGCATTTCATAGAAAGGAGATTGGATCACACAATATAGACTTTATACAGAATATAACAATAATAAAAATAAAAATCGATTGAACTTCATAGGAAATAATTGAAATGTATTGAACCTGTATAGAACTAGGGACAGGATCTCTTTTGAGACAGATTGGGACTTGGTCCATTTCTTTATGTAACTTAACCAGTCACAAATTAATCACAGGAAAACACCAATTTGTTGTTCAATCAGGCAACTAATTTGTTGCTCATCTTTTCTCTACTGAGAAATTCTAGAGCAACAGAACTTGATGTTCAAAATGGATTGTTGCTATTAGAACACAATTCCAGCTTGCGTTAATTAATCTATATCAGTGGTTCCCAACCAGGGGTAGTAAGACCCCTGGGGGTTCTTGGCCTCTCCAAAGGGGGTAATTGAAAACACTCATGACACTATAGGCTTACTAGTGAAATGAACATGAGGGGGTACTTCAGGGTTACTCCAAGCAGAGGAAAATTATGTCGGTGGTACAGCAACTGAAAAAGTTTGGGAACCACTGATCTATATGATATAAAACCTATTATGTTGACAGGAGATTTGGAGATTGGTTAAGTTGTGTCCATATGTTAATTTCAAATATTATTATTCATCAGTATAATATATTAAAATAGTTTAAAGTAGTTATGATGTATAAAATTGGATTAAAGTAGTCATGTATAATATTAAATAGAATAGAACTGACACCTGAAGTCTAAACAAAATGTCTGGACAGCTATTTAATTCATTTCACTCAATGCTTTGTATGCTACACGAGAGTCAATATTTTTTATTTGAAAAAGGTTCAGTATCTTGGGCCAAAATGCAGCTGTACCATTTACCACAACCATATTCCTGACCTTTCATCAATTTTGACGACCATAGCTGTAAACAGACATACAGGGCCACACACACAAACCACAAGAGCCAGTTAAAGGCCACAACCCCCAGGAGGGCAATACAAACACACACACACACACACACACACACACAAACACACACACACATACACACAGCTAAAGGCCAAATATCTAGTGTACCAGGCACACATCAGAACAGGGCTCCATATCTGCCTTGTCTTGCGAGAGTTTAGCCTTCTGTATGGTATGTGGGGATGTCTGAGTCTGGCAGAATGTGATCAGTGTAGGCAAAACAGGAGCCTTTGGTTAATGGGCCATGCAAAGGTTTGTTTATATGAAACGGAAAGATTAAAGTGTGTTTATTGCTGGATTTTTCTTTGATTTTTGGCATTGATTTGGCCTCAGCGCTATTAAATTTGTGCACTTTGCCTGCATTGTATAAGTTACGCTGTGGCATGATGGTGTTGTAAGTCTTTTTATGGCCTTTAAGACCCATTGGAGTGGCATTCATGTTTTGGTATTGTTCTGTATAAGGGACAGGCAACTTGCGCTCCATGGACACCGTTTTTCGGATCAACTAGCCAACAATCTTTTTTCCCAAACAATATACACGGTATAGATTTGATGCTCAGCAAGTGCAACAAAAATTTATGACAGCCAAAGTAATTGTAGGCTTTAGGAGTGACCATTGTGAGAAATCTACCAGAGCACAGGTCACTATTGAAAGAGCAGATGATGTTGAGTGAGCTCAAGACAATGGGGGATCTGTCTATGAGGGACTTTTAAATACGTTGTTACCAGAAAGTCCGGCCAGCTCTGAAGCCTGACTGCACTAAGTGTTCTTTAGGAAGCTAAGAGGAAGAGTTTTAATTTTCTGTAGATTTTACATTGTTTTTTGTAAAATCCTGACTTTGTTTTCCCGATTGATCGACTGCAAGACCTTGTTGGGGACATAGCACTGAGCCAGACCAGGCGTTTTCACTGGATCACCTCCAATAATTCAATGCTGAAGCAGGGACTGTGGTGGATTTTGGTTCAGGCCTTCTTAAGTGGAGCTTGTTTATAAAGGATTGTGTGGATGGAGTTTTTAAAATAGGATTATGTGTCCTCTGGGATAATGTTGAGTGTAGGACTGCGTACAAATGCCAGGTTGTGTATGAAGGCCTGCTCATTAAAAGTGCAGAGGTGTTCTTTGCAGTATAATAATATTAATGGCATAATCCAAATGGTTGGGATTGAATCTGGTGTTGGGGTTGTACAATTTGGAACGATTCAGAGCATTCGACTGAAGTATTTTAGGTGGGCGGCGCTCACCAATTACTCCACTGGTGACTTAGCTTCAGAAGCCAGCTGTCTAAAATTTGAATAATCATTATATATGCTGGGCTTGGTTCTGTATGCATTTATTAGCACGTGTGCGTCTTTGGGATTGTGTGTATTCACCTCCTAGTTGTAGAATTCTAAGTAGCGTCTGGGTCGTATGATGTCAGAGTATTTAATGGTTAGTTTACCGTGTGAAATTACATGTCTCGCCAATAGTGTTTAGTGTCACTTTTCTAGATTTCTCCTTTCTACCTGTTCTCTGTTTGAGTGACACTTACTGCTTGAATCACAGTAGGATGCAATTTTGTCCACACTGTCCTGTGTGACCAAACCTCTGACACTGTACCATACCAGACCATACTGTTTACTCTAAGCTCCTCTACTCAGTAACGTATGTGCCCCACCTTTTGTGTTGTCTATGCAAGCTTTATTACAGCCTAGTATTTAGCAGAACACCTTATTCAAGGGAAGACATCAAACCACATAATTTGTAAATGAACAGAAGCGTCGCAATGCTGCCTTAAATGTTGTGTCATCTTTGGGTCTCGTCAGTATTCCAGAGACAGGCATTAAACACACACACACACACACACACACAGATGTGCCATGACCAGTCCTGACAAATCTATAACACTCCCAACATTCAGCTTGTCCTTGCTTTGCAGGACATTACGGTTTAGCCTAGCTTTTGTTTTCAATAATTATACATTATCTGTTTTTTTCCCCTGCCAACGCTCCCTTGTTCATGGGTTGTGGTTTGCTCCAAATCAGGTGACAACAATAGAGAAACTCTATAGAGATCATAGTGTCAATAGAGTTAAAACATTTTCCCCCTGCTTTATTGACTAATTGACTAGCAAGTGGAGAGCCTTAAGTCATTGATTTATGGAGTAATTGATTATCAAGGGGCAGCAAAAAGTCATTGTTTCTGCATTCAGGCAATGCAGTTAAAAATCTTGCAGCGGTAACTTACCATAAATGCCGTTGGTAGCAAGGTAACGAAAGGAACCAATCAGATGAGATGAGTGCTGATAAAACAGATTTGTCAGATGAGGCAAAATGGACGCCAGGATGAGCATTTTGTAATGAGATAATCGGGGGTTTCTAGGTGAGATGATTGAATGTTGCCAGGGGCAGATGTCAATGTCAGGTGTAAAGAGCGTTGCAAGGTGAAAGGTCAGATGAGAGGCACCAGTATCATAGGCTAGTGAAGATGGAGAAATGAAACGGAATGGAATGGAAAAGTTTTCTCTATTCTATATAACCATCTTATTATAATTATCAATTATAATATAATATATAATATAATATTATCATATCTGCAACATTGACCCAATAAATGTGCCCAAAATCTAGGATTGTAAGAAAGGTCGTCAGTATGAGGTTAGCATTTCCCAGGCTGCTAAGTGTTTTCCTTTTTGTTTAGTTGCCATACTCTTTACGCAATATAAAGTGAGCATTGCCAGGTGGGGTTGAAACTCTGCAGCCAGTATGCTCAGCAGTGATGGCAGCCATCACTTTGAAGAACGCCACACTAAGCCACCAAGATAATAATGTCTGCACATTTGAAGATTTGCGGAGACATTTTGGATAGGGATTAGAGTGGGAATGAAACGTGCCGTAGAGAGGCTGACCTACTTTGAATGGGAATTCTAGTTCAGTGTCATAGCTCAGAGTAAAAATTAAAGCTGAGAAGATAGAAGCAGTTTTCCAAACAGCTGTGCTGCATTTTGAAAAGGGGCTCAGTATGAGTATAGAGGAACATGCTGGATGCCTTTAAGCCTTTTATTTCAACTCTTTGTCTTCAGCACAGTAGCTAATCAATCTTTCCTTCCAATTTGTCTGCGTTTGCACCATAATGGAATCCCTATGTACAAAAGTAATTATTCTGGGGAGGCGCTATGATACTATGGGAGAGGGGATGTTCAATTTATCTTTCTGGGATAAATTATACTGTCCAAACCCTTAATTTCTAATGCTGGTGAAAGGAAATCTCATATTTTTAGGGATGGGAGATTAATACGCCAGAGAGGCGTGGTAAAAACAAAGCAAATATTGCCATGGGTGAGAAGCAGAAACATCAGGGTTTGCAGCATCTTACTCACTGGTCTCATTTTGGTTTTCCCTTTACAAACGGGGCAAGTCAATGGCACCCATGTAACTGGTTAAACTTATAAGCCAAGCAAGAGTCCAACTCACCTCAGCTAGACCATAATGCACCATAATGCATCGGCCTACTGATACACACTTTCAGAAATATAACCCAAGTGTCCAGGGACTGTACACATTCATGCTCACACCAGTGCACATGGAGGCACTGTAGAATCACACATATAACAGCTCTGTTGTAGGGTGTGAAATGCACATTATGTAATTTCTTGGAGACCGGTGAAGTCCACCGGTATATTAGTCAAAAGAGTGTTTGCCTCTCTAGCACAAGCGGACACTAGGAAGCAAAACAAGGTGAAGTGTCTTTTTGATTTCTTTTCAAGCATAAAGACTTTCAACATCTTTTTCAATGCTTCAAAGGCAGAGAGGGGAACCCTTCTCACATTAAATGTACATTCTAGATCACTTTATCGTCATGTGGCTAGGGAGCGAAATACACACAATCCATGCAGGCAATCACAGACACAGACACAAACGTACACATGCACTACAAATGTCCTGGTAATATTAACTGAATATGGTGCAAATATTTTCGTTAGGATTTTATTTTCCTTGGGCAGAACGCATGTGTCCCGTGAGGACCAGAGAGGATAGCTTGGGGATGGAGCTGGATTGAACACTGTGTTCCTAGCAAATATGACTCATTCCTTACTCTTTTTCTCACACACACACTCACACACACACACACACATGCAACAACACAATTTCATTAGTCTGGCTAAAACACCTAACACACACAGTAAACACCTATAGATAACATTCACTACCACACACAAAGAATACTATGCATACACATAAAACACAACCAAATAAAAAACACACACAAATGATACACTGTTAAAACAATGTGCTTTGTAACACCAAACCAAAAAAGCAGTGGTAACTGAGCTGCCACCAACTGAAAATAAATGAAACATTAACATTGGTTGAGTGTTAAAACATGTGGTCCTGAGATGTGTGGAAGCATTATATGTGTTTTTGGGCAACACCTTATCAGGAACTGGGAAAAGTTTGAAAATGCAACTTTTGGTATTTCAGGTTCTGTTTAGCACAGAATTAGATGGCTTCATCTGGACTGTTTTCATGCTTTACATTTATTTATGTATATACAGTGGATATAAAAAGTCTACACACCCATGTTAAAATGCCAGGTTCTTGTGATGTAAAAGAATGAGACAAAGATGAATCATGTTAGAACTTTTTCCACCTTTAATATGACCTATAACGTGAACAATTCAATTGAAAAACAAACTGAAATCTTTGAGGGGGAAAAATAAAAAATAAAAAACTCACAATAACCTGGTTGCATAAGTGTGCACACCCTTAAACTAATATTTTGTTGAAGCACCTTTTGATTTTATTACAGCACTCAGTCTTTTTGGGTAGGATTTTATTAGCATGGCACATCTTGACGTGGCAATATTTGCCCACTCTTCTTTGCGAAAGCGCTCCAAATCTGTCAGATTGCGTGGACATCTCCTGTGCACAGCCCTCTTCAGATCACCCCACAGATATTCAATTGGATTCAGGTCTGGGCTCTGGCTGGGCCATTCCAAAATGTTAATCTTCTTCTGGTGAAGCCATGCTTTTGTGGATTGGATGTGTGCTTTGGGTTGTTGTCGTGCTGAAAGGTGAACTTCCTCTTCATCTTCAGCTTTGTAATGGACGCCTGAAGGTTTTGTGCCAAAATTGCCTGGTATTTGGAACTGTTCATAATTCCCTCCACCCTGATTAAGGCCCCGGTTCCAGCTGAAGAAAAACAGCCCCAAAGCATGATGCTGCCACCACCATGCTTCACTGTGGGTATGGTGTTCTTTGGGCGATGTGCAGTGTTGTTTTTGCGCCAAACATACCTTTTGGAATTATGGCCAAAAAGTTCAAGCCTCCCTGACCAGTTTTCTTCTTGTTTTTTCATCAATTTTGGAGGGACGTGCAGTTCTTGGTAATGTCTCTGTTGTGCCATATTTTCTCCACTTGATGGTGACTGTCTTTACTGTGTTCCATGGTATATCTAATGCTTTGGAAATTCTTTTGTACCCTTCTCCTGACTGATATCTTTCAACAATGAGATCCCTCTGATGCTTTGGAAGCTCTCTGCAGACCATGGCTTCTGCTCTGAGATGCAACTAAGAAAATGTCAGGAAAATCCTACTAGAACAGCTGAACTTTATTTGTGATTAATAGGAGTCACTTTAAATGATGGCAGGTGTGTAATGACTTCTATTTAACATGAGTTTGAATGTGATTGGTTAATTCTGAACACAGCCACATCCCCAGTTATTAGAGGGTGTGCACACTTATGCAACCAGGTTATTGTAAGGTTTTTATTTTTCATTTTTCCCCCTCAAATATTTCAGTTTGTTTTTCAATCGAATTGTTCACAATATAGGTCACATTGAAAGTGGAAAAAGTTCTGACTTTATTTGTCTTTGTCTCATTCTTTTACATCACAAAAACCAGGCATTTTAACAGGGGTGTGTAGACTTTTTATATCCGCTGTATATACTATTAAATCTTTGTATTCATGTTTTTATATCTGCTACATATGCCTCTCTCATATTATACAAAAACCTGTGAATTTGACCATAGCGTAAAATATTCTGAACTTGTTTTAATCTGAAAGGTATGCGATAAGCGTGTTGGCAACAAAGACAATCCATTTGTTTTTGGCAGCTGACATTGTGATGTTTGTGGTGAACATCTGCCTTAAGCGCGAATAAAGGTTATCGTTATACAGAGGTAGCATTTTCATGCACTGCACTTTGAGGTCCTGATGCACATCTCACTCGAGTGAACAAACCAGTTTAACTTGGGTGAAATATAGTTTCACAGCTGATGCACCTTTGGCAAGTTGGTTTAATTTCCTGGACGGGCCTCTCGAACAGGTTTAATTTCCAGAACCAACCACGCATCGGCACAACTCAATGTTCATCATGCTTGCATAGCCAGCAAATTAAATGACGTTAATAGGTAACACAACACTTTATCTTTGTCTAATTCTTTTACATCACAAAAACCTGGCATTTCACAGGGGTGTGTAGACTTTTTATATCCTCTGTAATCATCTGGCAGGCATTAAGTACAGTGGTTTATCCATCAGTAATAATTAGGTTTACAGCAAACACTCCAGAATACTGCACTTGCCTCTACTTAATAGCAAGTGCGGAAATGAATTTGTCTTCACTGAATGTTATTTTGCCTTCAATACACAGTGTGCTCCTTGGAATTCATTACACAACATGGCAAAACAATCGGCTAAAATCTATGTAATAATGAAATGTATGTTTCTTTGTTTGAATGCGCATATAATGTTGTACAAAATATTCATAAAATCTGAACATTTAGCATTACCATAATGCTCTTAATTCAGGTCATGAAAAGTGTAAGGAGAGATTAAGACTTCCGACAAGTTTGATTGCTACAATTTTATCTTTTGTTATCCCCATAAAATATATTTATATTTTAAGCAGTGGGTCAACTCTGATGTATTCTCAAATGTTTAGGTAAAATTTTATTTAAGACATTATTAAGGTTTATTTTTTCATTTTCTTTTTACATTGTAGAATACGTTTTCAGTTTGTGGCCATGTGGTGGAGTATTTAAAATGATTGCGTTTTTTAAAGACATGCTTTCAGGCATGTTATACTTCATTGGCCAGGAAAGTGGTAAAAATAAAGGAGAGTTTTTCTAGAAGAGTTGTAGGTCGGGATTTGAACCCACGAGGAGTGGTAGGTCAGGATATGAATCCACGTTGCTGCCAGAGGTTTCAACTGCAGGACCACCCTAGGACACAAGTTTGTAAAATTCTAGGAATATTCAAATTTCCACTTGCAGATGTCCCGCTTTCTCTCCTCTGTTTCCTTCTATTTCTAATGTGTCAATCAACAAAACATTTATCCACAGGCCTTAATCATCAAATCATATCTAGTACACCATTAACCAATACCCATTACCCTTTTTTGTATTATACAGTCAAAACACTCTCTTAAAAATCGTATTCATAACAAATAACCCCATCAGTTGTTTCAGAGTACTTCTATTGTTTTTTAAAGGCTTTCTGTGTATCATCACCAATGAGTTGGGATTACATTCAAACTACCTCTAGATCATTTCTTTGACAGAGATGGGAGCTGACAGAAAGTCACTCTCAGATAAAGCATCTGAGCAAGCAGAACAGTGTCCCTCTGTTTCAGTGTGAATAGCCTATGTATCTGACGCTGTCTGGTCGGGAACAGTCTAGCATTCCTTACTGTTTTTGACCAGACAGAATCAAATACTGTACATTGGCTAAATATAGTCAAATAGGGGGCTGCTGTGTCGCGTGCTCGAATGCTTTCTCCAGGGCAATTCAGCCACATGTAAAAGTTGGCAGGAGAACACACTGTTCAAATCTATGCTGGAATGGGTTTTGGAAGAACGTGCAAACACGAAGACATAAAAAAACAACAGATGACAACATCATGATTGGTTGTATCCATGCCTCATTAGAAATGACTCTTCCTTTTTTACAGTTAAATTTGGCTTTTTCTCTTTAACAGGCAGTTAGGAAATCTAAACGTATGCATGAGGTCTGTTCAAGAAATTACTTAACTGTAATTTCTGTCAAAGTTATTAATTCTGGTGGCAGCCCTGTTGATATATATTATACAACCTATAAACACACAGGTAGCAAAGATGAGAGATCGAATCCTGGCCCTGCGAGGTGAAACATTTTTTGTTCTGTTCCTGAGCAAGGCATTGATCCCTAATTGCTCCCAGGTTGTTGCTGTAAATTACAATGTCTTCTCAGTCAGCTTACCCAATACAAATAAAGAGGCTGCTGGCAGGATGCAAACTCATAATTGGATCTGATAAGGACCTAATAAAAATTGAGACGGCAAACCCAGATTGGAATTGACACTTCAATGAAAAACATGCATTTTCATAACATTATAGAAAATCTAGGACGGTAACATTATTTGCATCTGAAAATAAACACAACGGCACGTTTCTTCCACCTCTGTCCGCCATGACTCACATTAGCTCATATTTTATGTGGGCTGTGTCCAGATGCACTCTGCTTAATGCGATTCCCTCATAGATTGTGTCTGCCTCCGGCAAGCCTAATGTGGAAACTTCGATTCAGGAGCGGTCCCTGAGCCTCACGCAGGGGCAAAGGCAGGCCATGGGCAAAACCCAAATCGGCCAGACTGAAAGACAATATCTCTCGGTTAAAGATTTTTTTCCCCCTCCTCCTCTTTTTCACCCCTTCAGGGGAAATGGAGGACTAAGAGTGGGTGATGTCATCCTCAGGGTCGATAGGATGAGGATGGCTAATGTGGTTACTTTCAGGATCAGAATTACACCTCACCCTCAGGGAGCTGAATGCTGGAAATCACCAATGCTGGCATATGTAAATATGAAGATGTATGATTGTGATGGTAATTCAACAATGATACATATCCCAATGTTGTTCTTGGATGTTTGAATATGTAAATTTAAATTACATAACTTTGTACTGAGCAAATATCTTGGAGGAAATTTCAATATTTGCTGTGATGAACAGGAATGACATTTAATGTCATGGGTGGCCAATGGGATTCATCTGAAGGCCACTCCTCTAATAGGCCATACCTAGGAATGCAATCTACACAATACAAAAAAAACACAGCTGCTGGGTAAACAAACAAAACCCACATAATAGAATAGTGCATATGAGGTATTTATAAAAGCCCTTAAAAGGGAGACATTAGGTGGTGTGTGTACCTTGTTTGAGAGATTTCTTGAGCTGTGAGATTTGTTGGTTAGGGTTATTTTTTGTATTATTGTATTCCTCGATCATCATTTTGTTATGGAGGAGGTATCTATTCTCCATAAATTCTGCATAATATGTTATTAATATTATTTTTCTAAGGAATTTTCAAAAATATGATGATTACACTGACACAAATTATCTTTCGGGCTAGCTAAAATGGACAGAGAAAGCGAAAGGGGTCCAATGAGATGCAGAGGCCATTGGCAGTTGCACAGGGCCCTGTGTGAGGGTTTACAGTATCTGTGGGGAGAAGCCATAAAAGGCATTTTAACTAAAGTGTCAGACTAGGACAAATCTGCAGGGAAAATATGCATAAAGATTACAATGTGAGATTAGTGGGCTGAAGAGGGTTTATAGGCCTCTGACATACCCCAATGTGGCCCAGTTGGTTGGGGCCAGGCCATGGAGCAGAGGGGGGTTTACACTAATGGAAGTCAGATAGAGGTGGCTCAAGCTTTTGGGGTTGTGTGTGTGTGTGTGTGTGTGTGTGTGTGTGTGTGTGTGTGTGTGTGTGTGTGTGTGTGTGTGTGTGTGTGTGTGTCATGGATA
>JACXGI010003457.1:0-49568 GCA_016801175.1 Esox masquinongy | reverse complement strand
ATAGTATCATCGGCTGTTTCATAGTTTGTCTCTTTTAATGACATGTGCAGGTTCATTTCCAGTACAATTCCATTCCTTGCCTAATTTGCATGTCGTTGTAACACAAGCCACATACAACAACATGTTGGGAAACTAAAGAAAATGTTAAGTTATCGCAAAAAAGTACTTTTCCCCATACTAGCTAGCATTACAACTTCAGTGACAAAGTTATTTGGGCAAGGAAATGTTATATTATACAACCCTGTTTCCAAAAATGTTGGGATGCTGTGTAAAATGCAAATAAAAACAGAATGCAATGATGTGGAAATTGTTTATTTATTATTAATATTTAATTGAAAATTGAACAGAGACAACATATCAAATGTTGAAACTGAGAAATGTTATTGTTTTTGGAAAAATACATGCCAATTTTGAATTTGATGCCAGCAACACGCTTCAGTTTGGACAGGGGCATCTTTACCACTGTGTTGCATCACCTGTTCTTTAACAACACTCTGTGTTTGGGAACTGAGGAGATCAATTGCTGTAGTTTTGAAAATGAAATGCATTCCCATTCTTGCTTGATAGAGGATTTCAGCTGCTGTCAGGGTCTCCTGACATATTTTTCATTTCATAATGTGCCAAATGTTTTCAATGGGTGACAGGTTTGGACTGCAGGCAGGCCAGTTTTGCACCCGGACTCTTTTACTACGGAGCCATGCTATTGAGATACGTGCAGAATGTGGATTGGCATTGTCTTGCTGAAATAAGCAAGGCCCCTGACAAAGACTGGATGGTTGCATATGTTGCTTCAAAACCTGTTTATATTGTTCAGCATTAATGACGCCTTCAAAGATGTGCAAGTCACCCATGCCATGTGTAGTAATGCACCCCCATACCATCACGGATGCTGGCTTTTGAACTGTGCGCTGATAACAAGCCAGATGATCCCTCTCCTCTTTAGTCCGGAGGACGCGGCGTCCATGATTCCTGAAAAGAATATGAAATTTTGATTCTTCAGACCACAGGACAGTTTTCAACTTCGCCTCAGCCCATCTTAAATGAGCTCGGGCCCAGAGAAGGTGGCAGTGTTTCTGGATCTTGTTTATATATGGTTTCTTTGCATGGTAGAGTTTTAACTTGCATTTGTGGATGCAGCGACGTACTGTGTTCACAGACAATGGTTTTCTGAAATATTCTTGGGCCCATACAGTGATGCCCATGCAATATTCCTGAGCCCACTACAGAATTGTCTGTTTTTAATGCATGCCACCTGAGGGCCCGAAGATCACGGCCATCCAATATTGGTTTTCGGCCTTGTCCTTGTACGGAGATTTCTCCGTACGCATACAAATCTTTTAAGGATATTATGTACCGTAGATGATGAGCTGCCCGAACTCTTTGCAATTTTATGTTGAGAAATGTTATTCTTAAATTGTTGCACTATTTGCCTGCATAGTCTTTCACAGAGTGGTGAACCCCTTCTCATCTTTACTTGTGAAAGATCTCCTTATACCCAGTTATGTTACTTATTTGTTGCCAATTAACCTAATTAGTTGTGAGATGTTCTACCTGTTTTTTTTTAGCATTACATTTTCCAGTCTTTTGTTTGCTTCTGTCCCAGCTTTTTTGAGATGTGTTGCTAGCATCAAATTCAAAGTGGACATATATTTTTCAAGAAACAATCACATTTTCCATTTTCAACATTTGATATGTTGTATTTGTACTATTTTCTATTGAATGTAGGGTTTAAATGATTTATAAGTCATTGCATTCTGTTTTTCTTTACATCTTACACAGCGTCCCAACTTTTTTGGAAACAGGGTTGTACATTTAAAAGGTTGTGGTTACTAGTGGTTACAGATTTGAGAAATTGTTGGTGTATTGATAATCAACAATATTTTATTTCACAAAACCCATGTATCTGATATTAGGTTTGGGTTTGAAGAATAATAACAATAATCCCAAAATCTGAAAGGGGTAAAGACTTTTCACCACTCCATAGATGCACCCCCTTTGAATGTGTTATGATACAGGAGCAGCTTTGCACAAGATGCCATCCACTGATTTCCCTATGAAAGGCACTGCAGTGCCAACCGATTTGTTGATAACATTGTAATATTGCGAGACACTGAATGCTGCCTTTCTCCTCCCGAGCGAGATATTAACAGGGGCGATTGTGCCACTGGTGCCACAATGTGACATAATTCATTCCTTCAGCAGATCAACAAGTAGCCATTTTACCCCCAAGCCATGAGCAGTGAAGGGGCCCTTACAAAAGACAGGGTCATGAAGTCCAATGAGGCGGGGAGGCCAGAGGACTCCATTGACCCACGCTATTCACCAACAATAGCCATTCTGTGTTCAGCCACCCCCTTTAGCTAAAGCTACGACTAATACTACTACTACTACAACCCATCGTTCCAGTCCTCCCCCCACGCACCTACAAACATACCTAAACACATCTGTCTTCACAATAGCTGCCCTTTAGCCCTGCAAGCCCTTGGCCCTAACTGTCTGCTGTTGACCCTTCAGGAATTCAAAAGGCCAGTTATGATGGCTGCAGCAATTGTATGTACAGTGGATATAAAAAGTCTACACACCCCTGTTAAAATGCCAGGTTTTTGTGATGTAAAAGAATGAGACAAAGATAAATCATGTCAGAACTTTTTCACTTTTAATGTGACCTATAATGTGAACAATTCAATTGAAAAACGAACTGAAATCTTCGAGGGGGAAAAATGAAAAATAAAAACCTTACAATAACCTGGTTGCATAAGTGTGCACACCCTCTTATAACTGGGGATGTGGCTGTGTTCAGAATTAACCAATCACATTCAAACTCATGTTAAATATAAGTCATTACACACCTGCCATCATTTAAAGTGACTCTGATTAATCACAAATAAAGTTCAGCTGTTCTAGGATTTTCCTGACATTTTCTCAGTTGCATCTCAGAGCAAAAGCCAAGGTCTGCAGAGAGCTTCCAAAGCATCAGAGGGATCTCATTGTTGAAAGATATCAGTCAGGAGAAGGGTACAAAAGAATTTCCAAAGCATTAGGTATACCGTGGAACACAGTGAAGACAGTCATCATCAAGTGGAGAAAATATGGCACAACAGAGACATTACCAAGAACTGGATGTCCCTCCAAAATTGATGAAAAGACGAGAAGAAAACTGGTCAGGGAGGCTTCCAAGAGGCCCACAGCAATATTAAAGAAACTGCAGGAATTTCTGTCAAGTACTGGCTGTGTGCAACATGTGACAACAATCTCCCGTATTCTTCATATGAATGGGCTATGGGGTAGGGTGGCAAGACAGCCTTTTCTTACAAAGGAAAAGATCCAAGCCCAGCTGAAGTTTGCAAAAACAAACATCAAGTCCCCCAAAAGCACGTGAGAAAATGTGTTTATGGTCTGATGAAACCAAGGTTGAACTTTTTGGCCATTATTCCAAAATGTATGTTTGGCGCAAAAACAACACTGCACATCACCCAAAGAACACCACACCCACAGTGAAGCATGGTGGTGGCAGCATCATGCTTTGGGGCTGTTTTTCTTCAGCTGGAACCGGGGCCTTAGTCAGGGTGGAGGGAATTATGAACAGTTCCAAATACCAGGCAATTTTGGCACAGAACCTTCAGGCGTCCGTTAGAAAGCTGAAGATGAAGAGGAAGTTCACCTTTCAGCACGACAACGACCCAAAGCACACATCCAAAGTCACAAAAGCATGGCTTCACCAGAAGAAGATTAACGTTTTGGAATGGCCCATCCAGAGCCCAGACCTGAATCCAATTGAACATCTGTGGGGTGATCTGAAGAGGGCTGTGCACAGGAGATGTCCTCACAATCTGACAGATTTGGAGCGCTTTTGCAAAGAAGAGTGGGCAAATATTGCCACGTCAAGATGTGCCATGCTAATAGACTCCTATTAGCATGGCACACTTTCCCCCTGAAAGATTTCAATTTGTTTTTCAATTGAATTGTTCATGTTATAGGTCACATTAAAGGTGGAGAAAGTTCTGACATGATTTGTCTTTGTCTCATTCTTTTACATCACAATAACCTGGCATTTTAACAGGGGTGTGTAGACTTTTTATATCCACTGTATATACTTCCTTAGGCTGTAATGGTGGATCCTGTTTCATACCGGTTGAGCCTTGAACTTGAAATCCTCATTCAGGGTAGGTCTTTAGGATGCTAAGCAGCTTTTCTTCATTCACTCTCTAACCACACCTTGCTGGGTGGGAATCAGCGGTCTTCAGGGCACACAGACTTTGGTCACTTACAAAGCAATGTTACTATTGCGCCACAGAAACCGTGGGGCATGCCACATGACGGGAAACAGCTGCTTCAAGGTTTCAGAGCAATTGACTTCAACTAGAAATTCTAACCAAATGCACCGCTAATTGGCTAGCGATTTCACCTAATTTATACTGATAAATATAGCACATTCACAGATGGTCCAGAACTATGCATTTACATTCTCCTAAGATGTATAAATAAATAATATTTCTTCTCTCACTTTCCACAAGTCAAAATGCACATCATTTTACTACAAGAAATGCTGACCTGCTGATTTATATCAGGCTATTTGAAGTCCCTATCTTACGACTAATATGTTTTTCACATCATTATGACAGATGATACTGCTATTGTCTTCTTTTTATTTTATAGCCCTCCTGCCTCTTTATGGTCAACTCTCAATTTTATTCTCTTATTCAATTAAAAATTTTTTTGTGGTCAGTGGATTAACGGTAACTGTTTCTGCAGAAGTTCCCAAAAGCATTTGGCAATGGCTGTTTATTCATTTCACCTGCCTCTCACTTGCCCTTTAATCACAGATTTATTCATGAGCCTTTACCGACCTGCGGACATAACCCTGGGTATGTGGGTTATACATCAACCCCCACTCATTAATAACAGACGGGTGCCTTTCAGTGACCAAATACAAACACTTGTGTGGGGCGGGCTTAAAAAGAAGTAATACCAAGAAGTATTTCACAACAAAACACAACGTTGTAATACAGGTTACCCAAATAGAGTCAAGTTTATTTCTAATTTCAAAAACATTGCTGTCATCCAACGATCTCAGGTGGTGGACAAAACAGTGATCACAAAGAAGACACAAGTGAATGTACTAAGGCAACAGAAAAAAAGCAACTGAAAAATATACTTGTCTAGAACACAATGAAATTAATAATAATTTTAAAATGGCTTAATTGTATAAAATTGCAATAAATGAGCCTCAACTTCAAAGACACAAAATTCAACCAACTTGAAAAGTAATTGTTTTTCTCCATGCATGCACATTATTATCTCCTATGCAAGTCTATTTTGACTCGCTCAAATGGTAAAACTGTCTTCTGTGTTTGCATATCACAGAGAGGATATCTTTGGCAAATCAGGACCAAGAAGTTTGTTGAAAAAACAAGCATATCACCTCATATGACCTCAGAGATGATGCTCTCCTTGGATGACCAACATTCAAATGCTTACCCTTAAAACTATCCAATGTATCAAAGCACGCCACCTGTCTTATCTGTAAATCCCTAAGGTAACACCACCCGAGGCCAAAAACAGTAAGGGTGGTTGTATGTGTGTGAGTGTGTGCACACCTGCTCTGCTACCATACATGTTGCTGATAGGCCTAAACTTACTCTGAGGGAATCATTTGCCCATGCTGATTACATCGGCCTATTCAAACCCAAATAAGAGCTAATCAGTCTTGCCCCGGCTTGTCCTCTGAAAGAAGCAACATGGCACTGATAACACATGAACAAACCAACTCAAGAGAGGCAAGTGATACGTAAACACCAGAGACAAACTGGAGAGAGTAGAGCTTATCCAACTTCCCATCTGGCTGTTGTAGTCACCTGGTGGAGAAACAGTACTATGTAGCCCAAACAGGTTTTCTATTAAAATGTTCACTAGAAAGATGTACGTGTCTTCAGGCATTTGTTCTCTAGTTTTGTATTCACAAATCTCAATAATACTGAACTGCATGACCACCAAGATTAAATTTCTGCAGAGTTGGTCATGAGAATAGTTTGTAGTAGTAGTAGCGTCAGTAAAACGGTTTCCATCCAAACATTTAATACAGACCATTACTTGATTCATATGAAAGTAAAGCCAGAATATAACAAGGATATGTACATATGCAACATTTTATAAATTTCAACATAACTTTTATCTGTTCAAAATGGTGGCATCCAATTGTGTCTTGGCAATCGAGATCCCAGGGCATTTCCCCCAGCCAATCATAGCTTGTATCATCTGCACTCACAAAAAAACAGCACGCTTTCCCGCCATCGTCGTTGCAGGTTCACTTGACATCATGGCCAGACTAGAGTTTATTTTGATACGATGGTTTTTCTATCAATATTTCTGCATCTTTCTCCTGCTATTTCTTGCATGATACATTTTAACCACACAATGTACATTTCTACAGACCGATACCATAACGCCTGTCGTGATTCTAATGCAGCATTATTAACAGAAAAACTTTGGATGGAAATTTGGTTTGTAAAATGTATCGTGTGAGAAATAGCTGGGGAAATATTGATAGAATAAACCTCATACTGAAGTAAACTTGGAGTCAGGTGTTGATGTTGTTTGGTCCTCCCACTAGGACACGGGAAGGCATGCGGTTTATAGATGAAATCCGATATGATGACTTCAGATGGTGGTGAAATTGCAAGAATCTATCTCTTTTTCTTCTCATCAAGTAGTCCACCCCACAGTATCTGCCAGTTGTTGTCAGCAGCAAATGTGGCAAAAAACGAAACTGGGCACATTGGCAATTTAAAGGAACAGTGTTTACGACAAAATCATTGTTTGAGATGAAAGGAAAATATAAAAACTTTGAACATTGAACAGATTATGGTTAATAAGACAAGAAGATTGGTTGGAAGGAAACTTAAGGGTTGTGGCAGTTTTACAAAGGAACTATTACGCTGGCCTAATTTATACAACAAACTAGAGATAGCGTGCCAATTCATTTCTAGTTCTGTTGAATGTGTTAAAGTGTGTTGAAATTGAACAGGATTTAGGACTGACTGAGATGCTGAAGTGTCTGTTTGACAGGTGTAGCGCTCAGAGCCAGTCCTGGGATCAAATGCTATTTGTATTTTTTCTAAATATTTACTGTACATGCTAGGTGGACAGGGTTTAGACTTTTAGGAAATGTCCATTGGTTCCATTGCAACAGACAACCTTAATTGAGTAAAGATGAAGTATTTTACATATTACTTGAACCCTAGTCTGTTTAGAGCTCGGAGGGACATTGTCCAAACTGTCGGTCCACTGCCCTTATCTCACCTCAGCCGTGTGCAAACATCAATACATCTGGGAGGAAATGCACACATCTCAATTTGTACCATATCAGGTCATCTCAAAATCCTATCCCCTATACCCTTCTTTCTATTTACGTTAGTCATTTCCTTTTGTAACCAATCATTCTGTCCTCTCTGAGAAGTTACTGTAGGTCTTTGGTTGACCTCTCCTTCCCGTTGATATCACATACACCCACCTCTACTATCCTACCCTGTTTTAGAAGACAGGGCATTTCCTCCAATTCCCTCTTTTACATTTTTTCTTTCAACCTACAAAATGTCAGCCAGACAGCGGGTCCGGTCTGGCTTTCCTCCATGACGAGGTGGTTCTTGGCTCAGTGGTCAGCTGATCCCGCTCCAGCTGCTTAGGGAGAAGGAGGCCAACGTGCAGGAGGAACAGAGGGCCTTATTCACGGCCCGACGGCCAGTCGACTCACAGTTCTCTGTGAGATGACCTCTGACCTCTGCACTGCAGACAGGGGCAAACTCTGTTCGGCTTAGTCTCTCTGGCAGCTGTGACCATATGCAGGCACAGTCCATCACTCCCTAAGAACAGATATAGGTACGCTTGATCTGGAAACTAGGGCATGTAAACACAAAGACCCAATAGTTAATCATTGACTGACTCTTGGTAGATATGACTGCAAATGTAGACTACCTGAATTATAATGACATGGAAACTAAATTAAATAACCATAATCTTGCTGCATTTTCCTTCCCTCTTTACATATTATCTACACAACTTGGACTATTTGCCTCGAAATAAAATGATATTTTATTTTTTATGCATGCATTTAATAAAATGTATGTATCAACTTAGTGCTCTAAAATGTTCATGCATTATCCATCTAACTGTATGGATAATGCATGAACATTCACTCCCTAATAAATGTATTTACACATGAGAACCAGTCATTTCTGAATCACAACAAGCAATCTGTCACATTCTGTCAAAGGAAGGAGCTAGTTTTATTTGTGATTGCATCAAAGCTGCTTGTTCAAAATGGGAACTGTGACTTCCCGCAAAAAAAAAGAAAAACCATCGACATGGTGAGATGGGCTCGTAGAGGGAACAGGGGATGGTTTCCCATCTCCATGTCTATCTCATGCATCAGACAGGCCCTTCAAAACATCCCTTAAGAGCCAAAACGATCACTTAGGAGCTTGGTATTTCTGACACATCGCCCCGGAGTATGAGAGAGAGGGCACTCGGTAGATGGGCTTTTTATGCCAGGCCATATCGCTCCAGTCACCCATACTACTAATCTGACAGAAAACCACAATTTAGATGGTGTCTGTGGAAGGGAGGTTGGAGAGGTGGTGGGAGAAAAGGAGTGATGTGGAGAGGGGAATGAGGTTGAGGGGATGAGCGAGGGAGAGAGACAGAGAAAGTGAGATGGAGGAAGGTAAGCAAGGGCAGGAGAAATGGGATATTTAAAGAATGCCCTCCCTGTAACATAAACGGTCAAATCATTCAATTTGTCTGTAAAGACAGAATTTGGAGTGTTGGGCACACAGACCAGCAGTGCAGCACCGCTTTTCACAGTGACAACGTCTTGTTGATGGTGATGCGTCTTTACAGGTGATGTCTGAATTTGGAATAACAGGTTGACAACGAGAAGTATTAGGTGGTCTTCTCTCCACAACGTACAGCTCTGGAAAAAATTGAGACCACTGCACCTTTTTCTTTCCTTTCCAAAAAAGTCGAAAAGGAAGGTTTTGAGTGAGGAACAAAAGGGTTAAAATTAAGAGACCACTGCAAATTGCTTCTGTTCCTCACTCAAAACTTTCCTTTTCAACTTTTTTGAGGTGTATGGTCTATAATTTGCATAGTGACATCTTTTCCGTCCAAGATAGTGGCAGTGGAAGTTGTGCAAGCCTACAACCGGACACCTTGGGAGAATTGTCTGGGAGTAGTTACAGAAACTGAAAAGAAGAAGCAGCATTTACTTGTGAAAAGCCTCAGAGTCTACAGGTGTTGACAGTTTTGGGGGTCCTGAGTGGCTTGAGATCAGCTGACTTCTCATTTGGGAACACCAATACAAATGAATTTCTGCTCAGGCTTCATTAATGTTTGGTCCACCCGGCCCAGCTATACGCCTGCAGACACCTTGTGTTTTTTGTGAGAAAAATAAAAAAAATTAACTGTAAAAACTCAACTCCTATGTGTTGTTAGACAAATGTAATACATAGTAAGCTCCCATTGTATGTGAAGCAAAAAATTATCCATGAGACAGCCACTTCCGAGCCGAGTGTGGCCAGTTAGAGGGTGCTGGCCACTGTTTTATAACCTGTGGCAATTGTTCTCTCTCAGCTTTAAGCCAAGGGAAATGTCCTGGGTGCACTTGATACTGGAAAAAAAATCTCACATAACATGCTATTTTGGTTAGTTGACAGTATCTCAAAAGTAAGAAATGGACTGCTCTGCTTCATCATTGATCTGAAAACAAAAGATAAAAGGATGCAATATGGCCAAATGCTACCAGTCCATTTTTAATTAAAGAAAAAAGGAAAGAATTTAGACCACTGAGATGCACTCTGAGGGAGATCCATTATAGAAGCTTGGCGATAATGGAATCCAGGAAAAAGGGATAGAGAGAGAGTTGTTTGTATCTCTGTTGGGAAAGGAGACAGATTGATACCAATGTTATGATACCTCATTACTCTTCACTAAAAGCATTTGATAAATGAATGGCAGGGACAACAAATTAATTTGTTCTAGGCTTGGAACAGTGTGCCTGGGAATAGACAGCTGGGAGAAGAGGCAGAGCTCTTTGGTATTCTCAGAATGGACATTCAAGTCAATAGTCTGCAAAATTATTTAGATCAGAACTCAATTCCATTTGCAAGACAAAATCTGTGTGCAGTATAAATCTGTAGACATTGTAGTAGTCTAACAATTCCTTCATAGCTAGCACAAATATTTAGTGGGTATGTACAATATCCTTTCTGAACACTTCTAGGCACTCCCTGAACGGATTGTGTAATCATCATGTCTAATTAATCACTTCAACATTTTTAATAATATATTTCCCTGAGCCTCCTTTGGCCCTTAAAGTGCTCAGTCTGATTGGGTGGTTGTTAGGAAACCAGTAGACAGACCTTATTGGTGAATAGAATGGTCAGAGGCCTACCCCCTTCCAGATAAACAGTCATTGGTGTATTAAATGAGTTGGCCAACAGTACCATCCCACTTTAATGGACCAAAATTCAATTTCGAAGTAGTAAATTACACATTAAAGATGATGTGTAATATCGTTGGTAACCAGAACAATGGATTTTTATATACACCCTTTTTGGTCATTACCATTTGGATGTCACCATGACCGTGATAGAATAGAGATACTGTGCTACAAGCTATTAACTAGCTTTAAGGGGTTCAAAACAAACACCTTGGGTGTGTTTTCTGTCAATGTTAAGCTATTAATTCATTGTCACATTGTTACACAATACAGGCTTTCTGTATTTCTACAGCCTTATAGGCTAGTCTTAAACAGAAGTTAGATAGTGACGACAAACCAGTGAGAAGTGACCTCGCTGTTTGCTCCCTTGGATATTTATAACCCAGAGATATTGTGCCACTTTGTTTTCCACAGAGACAAGGTTATGTGGAACTGGCCCTACCTGTTACACATGAACAGAAAAGAATAGTAGCTCCTACCCAGGGACAAGCTGCATGACAGTTGATAAGCTTGTTGTAGAATTAGGCAAAGATCCATTACGTAAGATATTGCTAAACTGATCTGGGTCAGGTTACCTTAAAAGAAGTATTGCATGTTTTTAACTTGATTCTAGATATTTCCTTACCCTAAACGTAGTGTAGGAGCCAAGAGAAATTGATCATTTTTTGGAGTTGTCTTTAAATAACCATTACAAACTTCAGCAAACATAAAACACTGCTAGTTAAAAATAAATTGAAGTAATTGAGTTGTGTGAGCGCATTTCTTTTTCAATAGCCAAATCGGGTTTACAGTTAAGGCTAGGGTTATGATAAGGTTTATGTGGAGAAAATAGGTTTTTCAGTGAAAACATTCATGCTTCTTCACACTACAGTGGACAACAGGTGTTTAAAACCATCCAGGACTCTCATGTGGACAATTCAGTAAGGAGAGAATTGTACCACCAATACTCCCTAAAACAGTTCTGTTTTCCTGGCAACCAAGTGGAATGGAATCATGGAGGTGGTGGTAAATGTCTTTATTAAGACCAAATGGGACCAGTAACACAAAGGACATTAATACAAGACTGGAAGCATTTACCGCAACGGTAATAAAATACGGTACTTTTTACAACAGTTGTGTTAGTAAAATAGCACGCTCTCCTTTCCTTCCTTCCACTCCGGTTTTATAATTGAACATTTCCTGTAAATATGTTGCATAGTGGCATGGTGAGGTGGTCTGGATGGGTAACCAGGAGTGAGCTCAGAGAAAACTGTTGGCTTTTTCATTTGTATTTTCAGCAACGGTTCGGGCCTCGTTCACATATGATGAACTGGTTCTTAATGGGAAGGACCAGGTCTTACCAAAATGGGTCTCTGAAGCAGACACTCATAAGGCATCTACATCTATTTACACGCATGCGCACACGCACGGACACACACACACACACACACACAGACACACACACACACATACACGTTTATTTAACTATTTAAATGGGGACACTGAAGTTGACCAAATCCTACTTTTACTAATCCTAACCCTAATCTTTACCGAACCTTAACCCCAACTTCAATCTCAACCTAACCCTAACCTTAATCTCAATACCCTAAACATCTATTTCTAAACTTAACCTCGCACAAATGCCTAACCCAAACCAAGTCTAACTGGTAGCTTAAGACCACATTGGGGTCTTTATCCGGTTACAGAGGGCCTGTGGTAAAACAGTTTTCAGCGAGAACATCTGCAGAACAGAGGGAGATTGTCCATCACTGAGAGCGGAGCATTCTTTGTTCTAGCTCCTAACAGGAAGAAACAGGCAGCCAACACTTCGTCTGATGGTTCAGTGGTAAACAACTAAATACATCTGTGAGTGGAGGGAGGGGGTATAGCCGTTGTCGCAGGGAAAAGAAACAATGGAAATATGCGTGCACCAACAATATTCAAGTCGTAGTGTGCCTCATGATCTCATTTAAATGTTGCTTCCATTGTTGAAGAATCATTGGATCATCCACCGTTACGCGCCATGCTTGGGTTTCTGTGTCTCTGAGAGTCCTACAGCTCGTCAAGCCTAGTCATAACATCCCTCTGGGACTTCTGAGATTTGATCAGAAATTGGATCATTAGTGTAATATGATGAGATACAGGAGTAACTACATGGGTCTTCCTTTCCTGTTTGATCGCCGACTACATACAACCTCCCCCACCATTACCATAACATAAGTCTGTTACTTTATTGTCCCTCTACATGACTTGGCAAACAGTATGGGCCAAGCTGCCTGAGAGACTGCTGTGCATGAAGGAGAGAGAGAGAGAAAAATGGCACGATAGATTTCATAAATCCATATATAATATAGAATAAAAAATTACTTATATTAACACACTAACATGTTTTCAAACTGACAAAGGTCAAAGGTAAGCATGTGTGAGATTCTAAGAGCGCATGGCAGAAAGTAGAAGAATCTGAAAACACAAGAAAACGAAAGCACCGGTGGGGGTAAAAGAGACCCTTAGATTACCTCACACAGAACACAGTACTACAGCTGGGTTTCATGCGTGATACAAAGCAAGCTTTTTTTACAGACAGTTTTTTTTCTCCCATAGAGGCATTTTTCAGAAGCATTATTTACAGTAAGCTATAATTACCTCTGATTAGGCCGACCATGAGAAATGGGGGGGGGGGGTAGAAAGAGAGACTCTAGGCAAAACCAACCTGGGGGTTTTACGCTGGGTGACTTAAATGACAGGCTTGTTAGAGGTGGTGTAATGATAAACAGGCTCTGTGTGAGACCTACAACGTTCAAAGATGGGAGACTAGGGTTTCTTTTGTCTTTTGGTCTATTTGGTTGTTTGCATGATGTTGACAATTATGTTCTCTATTCGTAGCACTTGAATAGTTACCAATGCAGTTTGATAGACTGAACTCAATACCTGGCTCATGTGTTTTACAAATGAAATGCGGTGGAGGGTAGAAATGCTATAGTTTTAGTAACTTTGTTTGCCAAAGTCTTTTCTAAGAGCTAGCATCATAAATTAACCTTTAGCACATTGGATAGCCAAACATGTTTTGAGCGATAAAGATCATTTTGAGATTAGTCTTATTCAATGGTTCTAACTGTATGCAACATAGGTCGCTTTTCACGGGCAATGAACAAAAACACACACACAGCTTTGTATTGCAAACACACAGAAACAACCATGTGGAAGCAATTATAGTATTGGTTCCCTGTCACCAGTGTATTGCTAAGCCGAAACGCACGCATTTTGTTTTAATTCAGCCTTTTAAATGTCTTGTCAATGTCCTTGTCAATATTTTGATGTATACATGCACAAACCCACGTATACAGGCACACACACACACACACACACACACACACACACACACACACACACACACACACACACCTACTACAAACTATCTTTGAATGTGTACCTCCACCCCTGCTCAGCTATCACCAGGTGTTGAAGCGTTCCTGTCAGTGGCCTGAGGAAAGAGGTAGGTATCAGATCGCGAAATTCAAAATAACCAGCTCAGGGACCTCGTTTGTGAACACCGCAAAACAGCAGAAACAGAGCAGGAACTCAAAAATACACTCATACCGGCGCATGACACACACACACACACACACACCGCTATTTTCAATAGACTGTACACAGACAGTAATATTAGTTAATAAAGTAAGTTAGTTATATATATTGTTTAAATTGCAGAAAGGCTTTGAATTTGAAGTTAACCTGGTCGAAAGGTAATTCTTCAGATAGACATTTTCCCCCAATGTGTATCTTTGTGTCTGTATCTGTGTGTGCAATAGGGCACAAACACAAGCCAGTGAGATTAAACCAACTCAAAGTGTAGGGACGGGTCTCTGTTGACAATTGAGGGGCCCCTGGCTGGGAAGCACCTAGTGGGTATGTCTACCCAACGCCCCATATATACCTCGTCTGGCACAACAAGGAAATTGACTCCGTATGGTTGTGTTTGTGTATCTTACTGTAGGATAAAATCACACACCTGGCCTTTTTCTAGAAACCCAAATAAGGGACAGAAAACAAGGGCACATTTGTGCTGATGGGGGCTGTGAAATGTTGCTTCCACATTAGACTCTACGGAATTGTCTGGAGTTTATGATGTGGTCTCAGTCCATACAGGATGCATATAAAGTGATGGTGGGTTAACCAATGAAAATGTCTGTTTTTGTGTCATGACTTAGCTTATCTCCACTGGCCTTAAGTAGTGCACCCTCACCCTTTATTAATACAATGGAGCGGCAGTGGCTCAGGCTTGTAATTGGAAGGTTCCGGTTTGAATCCTGACTGGGCCAATTGCTGTTGTGTTGCTGGGCAAGGCACTTTACCCTATGTTGATCTAGGGAAAAATGTCAATGTGCTTACTGTAAGTTACTTTGGATAAAAGTGTCTGCTAAATGATTAAAATGTAAACTGTACATTACTGAACTGAGAGATAACAGCGAAAAAATATATAATTAGATTAGAAACTGACCAATTTTACTACAAATAGTATACTTCCCAAACAGTTTTATACTATTCATGCAGAGTAGATACATTGTCTTCCCGATGATTTTGTTTTGTTTATTTTGGTCAGATCTTTAAGTAGTTGCCAGTCCAAAGAAATTGGGATAAATCTCTGGAGAAAACTAAGAAATATAAACATTGCTTTTTAGCGATGGAGGAATACACATGCTGATACTGAACTGAAAAGTTTCACTCCAGTGCGCTCAGATGAATATGACCCTGGAGTGTACAATAGGGAAGTGTTCCTTCCTGATTATGACAGCATAGCGGACACAGATGGTCTCCAGGTTTTGAACCACTGTTGCTGCCCAGCATCGCCCACATGATGTACCGCTGCACCTTGGCAAGCCATGCCCAAGCCAAGCAGGAAGCCATTTCATAACCAATAACATGCAGCCATTTTAAAGGGCTTAAAAAGAGGCAGTGCTGTGGACCCTGAGACGGAGCAGCAACTGACACTAAGTCGAAGCCTGCGTTTCTGCTCGTCCACAGAATGTCCGAACTGGACTTGTGACTTCACAGAATGTCTGAACTGGACTTGTGACTTTACAGAATGTCTGAACTGGACTTGTGACTTAACACAAGGTCACAAGTCCAACAATCCAAAACAGTTCCTTACTGTTAATTCAGACTCATACTTCACTTAAATAAAACATAGGAACACAGGAGCCAGACCTCCTAACACATGACACAGAACAACATGTAACCAACTCATTATGTATTATTTTTGTTGGGTTTATTACACATGGCTTCGGATGTGAGCATGAATACTGCAAATTGGCACTCTGGAATATACAAACTGGTTGAATTTATGGAAAAAGGGCTGAACTCCTTTACAGAAAATGAGGCATAGTTCACACAATTTATTCAGTTACAGTAATGTCATGGTCTCAGCAGTAAATAAAGGGAGCTAATAAGTGTCTTGCCTCTCATGTGAAATTGACCAGGGCTCAAGTTTGCCCAAGCTAATGTTCTGTGTGTTGTGTTTTGTAAAACACACAAATGTGTTTTACAAAATGTTCTACTATTGTGTTAAAACACTTGTAAATTCTATTGCTATCAGAAAACCAGGCGTAGAGCAATACCTTAAACAAATTCACTCCGTTTTCCAAACACATCAATTTTCAATAACTCTTTAAAATTCAGCTCCATTAATTGGGTCTAAAACTCAGCTCCACTTTTTCAGATGGGCAGACAATCATTCGGCCAAAAGTTATTTCGTTTCCAGTCACTGATCTCTGAATAGTGACAAAAAACAATTCATCAAGCTTCTCAACAGAAGGAAATTAGACAAATCGAATCGAGCTTGTATTTTAAAGTAAGATCAATGCTGAATCAATGTCTCCAAGATCACATAATGATTACAGTATTCTAAAAAATATATACATAATATGTATATATGTAGACAAAAAAAGACTGGCATATAAACATGTATTATAATTATTTATCGCTGAAACTTTCATGCATAACATCAATTTTAGTTTAATTTCTATGCATTTTTCTTCTTGATTTATACATTGTTGTCATTTTAGAGCTATGATGTAAGACTATAACGAAGCCTATCTTTATATTTTGCCTATTGGCAATGCTATTATATTCTACAGTACTATGTAGAATACTCTAAACATCATGATCTTGAAAATATTTCTTCAGATCTGATGTAACACAAGCACTATTCACCTTCACTTTGCATAGTGAATACATACAAGCAAATATGAACACAGAACAGGATAGGCATATAAGTAGAAGCTTTGGCAATCACCAGATCTTTTGGTCAGGCAGAATAAAGTTCCAGAAAAAGTCAGATCTGCAGCCACGGCTTCCCAGAAATAATTAGGTACAGTAAACCAGAAGTAATACATTATGTTGCTATTCTTCCGTGTAACCAGTGACCAGGCTTGCCTTGCAGTTTCTCTTCTTGGTTACAAAAGGGGGGTACTGAAAGTGGAGGAGGGTACAGCTGCTGAAATGGGGGACGGATGTGACTATTTTCAACAGGCCCTAAGAAACTTACTGACCCTGTAGCTTACATCTGAGGTGTAAGCCAACCAGTCAACCAGGACACCAATGTCAATCAGATCTTTGATCTTTGCAGAAGAGTAGAGGCCTGGCTGTATGTGTATTACATATGCCTGTTTGCGTGTAACCTAAATGCCTAGAGGTGTATGCGCGTGTCTGTCTCCAGTGGAGAGCATGCACATGCTTGTTTGACGGTGACACAACGCACATACGTGAACGTGTACACATGATCGCTCATTGATCTGGTGAGGGGGCCTGAGGATAAGCTGTGCTGTGGTCAGCGGAGTTTCCCACAGAAACACAGAGTGTAAACACAGCTGGCTGGATCACGAGCTTCGGAGGGCGTCTGAGTGGGGATGGGGGGAAAGGGCAGAAGGGTCACGGGGTAACCTAAGGGGGAAGGGGGGAGGTCTAAAAGCGAGGGTTTGGAAAGAAATGCGAGATTGGCGTGCAAGATGGGGAATGGTTGGGGGTTGTGTGCACTGTAGGGAAGAGATGGCGCAGACGCAGTTGGGTTGATGGGGTTTGGGGGCGGGATATATATACAGTATCTGTCTAACAGAAAATGGGGCTAAAGTGTATGAATGACAATGTTTTAGATGAGTGACTGCAAAGGTCGACAGGGGAGGTCGTCGTGACATGGGGGAGGTGAGTGTTAGGACATAGACAAACACGCCATTCTCTGTGAACTTCCAAACTTCAGCCCCGAGATGGCAGTACTGTCCTAGTCTAGGTGCTCTGCTGTCGTGCTTGGATGAGGATGGTACGGGCACTTTGGGTTATCATCAGGGAGACTACCAGCTTTCAGGGCAGCGAGACCTTTCATTAGACTCTGTTTGCCTTTTTCAAACATATTTGTTCCGTAACAATATAGGAAAGGTAAGGTTGCTGTCTCCTGGGTGTATGAATTCAAATCCTTGCTGCATATGCTTATTTTTAACATTTCTGCGCACATTTTGTCCGATACAAACCCAATAGACTCTACCGACAAGAATGGCAACTAAAATGAAATGTGAACGGATGAATGCTGGAAGTGTTTCCGGTGTTAATGGCAACCAAATTTTCCTTTGTCTGTGGTTTACTTTTACTTTGCCATTGTTTTCAAGATGGAAATCAGAAATTCAAATGCCAGAACCATTTCTAGCACACTCAAAGTTAGGCTAATGGCATATAATGCGGGGCTGCTTTCTGAACTCACCATCGTCAAATTTGCTGATGACACAACGGTCTGATCACCGATGGCAATCAGACAACCTATGAGGAGGTCAGAGACCTACAGCAGGCGGTATTCAACTTTTACCCTACCAAGTCCATATCCTGCTGGTTTTCTGTTCTACCTCATCCTTAATTGTCCCAGGTCTAAATAAGTCCCTGATTAAAGGGTTGCAGTGGACAAACGGAAGGGAACTTGCCTTGAGGTCCAGAGTTGGGTTTATGGGGACTACAGAAAAGGGAGGACTGAGAACTCTCCCACTGGTTGAGAATTGTCACGTTCTTCTGTGTTTATATCACCAATAAACAAATGTGGTCCATACTGACACCCAGACAGGTGTGAAGAAAGAACGTCAGGCCCTATTCCCCCTTTAGAAGCATCTTGTCAGACTTTATAAACACTTGCTTCAGAGGGCGATGCGAAATGGCAGAGTCCATCTCTGGGGCCATATTTGGCTTAACAAATCACATAAGTTATATGGATTTACTAGCTGAAATAATAAGGATTTATGTTTATTTTCAAATGACTACCCCTTCCTCTCTTCCCAATACAAACAACATTTAAGGTCCCTCAGTAAAGTATTGGATTTCAAGCATAGATTCAACTATAAATAGCAGGGAGATTTTTTTGAAAGTCTCATAAAGGGCAGTAATTTGTAGATGGGTAACAAAAACAAAACAGACTTTTAGTATCTCTGTAATCATGGTAAAGTTAATTATTATGCAGTGGATTATATATTAAACCACCCAGACACATCAAAGATACAATTGTCATCCTGAAGTGAGCTGCAGGTCAGGAAGGAAACTTCTCAGAGATCTTACAGATTGGTTAATTTAAATGGAAATTGTTGTGATAGAACAACTGCTAAGAAGCCCTCTGTCTTTGTGCAAGAGTGAGATATTTATTTTTAGAGAAAAAATGCCATTGAGAAAAGACCTAGTGTTCAACCACGAAGTCCCCCAACCACTTCTCCTGTTTCCTGAGAGCATATTCCATCCCCAGGGTCCTTCTAGTGTTTCCTCGGGTCTTCATGGCAAAGTCTTGTTTTGAAAAGGGCTACGCCAAGAGAAGTGCTCAATGTTGTATACCTTTAGTTCTCGTTTATATAATAGGCATCAGGAATGATCCACTTTCACATGGCCCATCTCTCCTTATAATGTTGGACTTTTCAAACAGTTTGTGACAAAATGGGTCAGAATCAGACTGGGAAAACCATTGTGGCTTTCACTGACTACTAAACAAGGAACCAGTCTGTCCTGGTGAGAACAGTTTATTATACTGTAAGGGGAAAGGGTAATGACCACTGGTATTTAATGATAAAATGTGTGTTTGTGTGCGCGTGCGTGCATGTGTGTGTTGCAGATAGGCAAGAGACAGTACACAGTAAAAGATGCAAAGTACACCAACTTTGCATCTGTTAGTGGGAGGAGAGAGAGTATACTCAGTTTGCCATGCGCTGGGGTGATGCGTGGGTTGTGTTCCAAATAACACCCCCATCACTACGTTTCAGAGAACACAGTCACAACAATCAGAACACCCATTTGACTACGCCCGCTACATGAATCCACTGGTCTTACCAATACATCTCTTAGCTATCTAGGCAGTGCACAACCCACCAGTGATGGCAAGTGGTAGACAAACAGAAATAGGACTCACACTCAGGCACTCATACGCCTGTTCATATATGCAAATGAATATATCCCCCGCCAACTTTAAAGTTAGGCTAGTCGTGGGCTTTCAACAACAGATGTTATATGCTAGCAATCTGAACAGATGAGGCTCATTGAAAGTGCTTGACAAGCAGGCAATTAATTGGGCAAGGACGCCCCCTGTTGTAAATAGTAGTACATCTTTTTTAAATATGTCAAGGGATAACACAAAGTAAATTATTTGTTGCCATTGCGGCTCCTTAATATCAAAAACCAATACATATCTAAAAAACGAAAACAAATGTAAAGATCCAGCATTTCTTTGGAGTATATTGAGGGGAGAAAGCGTTGATGCCAGGCAGGACAACACATTAAACAGGATCAGGTGTTCTTCCTCATTTCTAGCTACTCTGTCGGTATGCTAGACTAGATGGCTCACAACTAAAGAGAATCACCAAGGATGTAAGCAACAGGGTCAGGTCAGGGGCCTGCTGAAAATAGTCACATTTAAATTTAAAGACAAAGTAAGCAAACATTCCACAATAAGGGCATTTTCTCAATTGGACATCCTTGGATGATCACTCTTTCATACACCGGTGAATAGCATGCCACATAATGGATTTCGCCGATTATTAACGTTGGACCAGCGTCAGCGTCACGTCTTACATAAGAACACGCGAAGCCACGTGGCAAACTCTTGTGAAATTTGCGGTCTTTCAGCGCTCTTTTTGAAGTGGTCAGATTTCAAATAAAATGCTAAAAAGTTTGTTGTATCGCGGTGTGTAACTCTAATAAGCGCAAATACACAGACAGTGGCTTTTTTGCGCTACCAAAGTAAAAAAAATAAACGAGCTACAAGGCGAATGCTGTGGCTCCAGCCCAGGCCATCAGACGTGTGAGAATGCCTCAGGTAACCCGTGGAACCCTGCGTCGTCACTGACTTATGCGTTTTGGTACACTTCACAGGTAAGAAACTCCAATAATGTGTACATTATTTCGTTCAACAAAATGTTTCCCGTAGTATTTCAGTCAAAAATTAGGCTACCTAATCGTAGCGTCGTCGCTCGCGACCTAGTAGTGCAAGCACTGTACAGTAATGTCCTCAGTCACTGGTTAGACGGAGCGTAAAGGCTAAATTGAACTTCAGCAAACGTTACTGTACAGCAGTTAACTCAAGTTGGACAGTCGGTTTTAAACGTACATTGATTAACTTATGCTACCTGTCTAATTTAAGACGTAAGGTCGCGTTGGCTAGCTAATTTGTTAACTACTGTACAGCCACAAGGTCGCTGATTAAAAGCTGGCAATTGCAAATAATCAATGTTTTCTATAAATTACAGAAAAGTTAACTAACTCAATTACTTGGAGAATCAGTAAGCTACGAATAGATGTGTGGATATGACACCACTGGCCCATCATTGGAGCGCTATGGAGGACCAAACCAGCCTTAATTAGAAATAAGCAATTAAAAATACATGCGGGCAAAATATATAAATAATTGTATAAATACATATTTTTTATATAAATACACACATTTATAAATACATAAATGAGTCAAGTAATACAAGAATGCTAATCAAAAGTTATTTATTTAATTACATATATTTATTAACTTTAATAATAATCACATTTTTTATGTCTATTTCTTCGTTTATTTACGTATTTCTATCTCCAATATGATAATGAGTGGGTGTCAATCAAACATTTTTGGGTGGAGATTGGAAATGTAGCCAGGACACTGGGGTTAACTCTTACAATAGTGCCTTGTCATCTTTTGTAACCACTGAGAGTCTGGGCAGCTGAAAGATGCATCAGACACATAGCAATGACCCCACATAGGCCATTTGAATACATTGGTCTCCTATCCAGGAACTGGCCCTGCTTAAGTTTTTCCTATTGTGCCTAGCTTCTTATCTGTGTCAACAATTTGTTTTTATGTTGAGTGGCCTAGCAACCGGAGTACTGCTGGTCATGCTGTATCCCTGGTGGCCATGTTTACAGACGTTAGCTTACCTTGGACCTTTTCAGGACAGATATTAAGGATGAGAAAGGATGTAGCAGTGTGGCAAATCTAGTTGAGAAAATGCCCTGTCAGCTGTTCCCTCTGTGAGCATGCCTGATATTGTTTACAGATACTTTATGGTAAACGAGTGGTATTAACTTATCCACCATATTTCTACACCAAAACTTTCAGGCTTCAAGTCATTTCATGGGTGAAGGTTTACCGGATATGTATTTCGAGTCATTAGTGGCACTTTTTAGATAAATTGGCAAAGATTGTTAGTCTAATCCAACCTCACTGTGGTACAATATCCCTAATGGTCTGTTTCATGAACTGGGTGGCCTTGAGATTTTGCTGAAATGTGACTTTGACCCTCTAAAATAAACTTTAAAATTAGTTCCATGAGCAATTATAACTTTTTTTGGAAAAAGCTCCCCGTACATGATTTGTTAGATAACACTGAGGAATTTTTGCCTTTTAAGAATTTCTTGGTAAATTTCAGCAATATATTAATCAGAAATATTATACTAAGATCTGCAAAGTAATTCCACCTCCATTGATTAATAATACATGAACATATTTTTTTTATTATGAGGTGGTTCCCACACTACCACATTTGATAATAGATGACTTAGACCTTTTAGATGTTTAAGGTTGGCATTTAATGACAGCATTTTGCTTTCTTTTTTTGAAAATAAGCTGGCATCACTCCGTTGTATCTTGGGCTTACTGGCTGAAGATGGAGAGTGTAATGGTGGTGGAGGCCATTTAATTGCAGCATCTCTTTCAGCCGTTCTTGGTTTCATGTTTTTTTATTTGGGCGATGCATGTCCACGAGGGGTAGGCAGAGGAAGTCTGCATCATATCACCTGACTTCTAGCATCATAGGTCTAATTTTCCCATCATTTCGTACCCTACCAAGGGATTTTTATATAGCATTTCAAAGCAGTCGCTTAGAGTTGTACTGCTACATTTCTTTCTTTGGGGCTCACTGAATGAATCCTACCAGTTTAGGGTGGTCAATTATAGCAACTTTACACATTATACCTTTAATGAAACTACATTTTATTTCAAACGCCCTGTGAATTGTTGGAAAATACCATCCTGTGTTCTAAATGCTGTGTTAATAACCAAGTATGAAGTGTGAATTTACCACATATTACTGAGGAAAATGCATTTGAATGGAAATCAAATGTATTATTACTAATATTAAATCATCCATCATCCCTGAGCTCAGAGTTCTCCTGCAAGTTGACATGAACTACTAAGGAAAATGCCAGCAACAACATTTTCAGCAGTTAAATGTAACAAAATATATATCTTTAAATACACCTATAAATCTGGATTTTGAACTACAAGCATCATTTTATTAATTAATTGATGACACCGCATTTTGACCATTAGCCATTTTCTATATGTCAATGCAAGTTTAATGCCTATGAATGCATCATTCTGGTATTCATTACTGAACTGTCACCACCTGCATGGTTACGAATGCAGCAATAGTTAAGAAACACTAGGCTTTGTATTGTAGAACAGGCAGCAGTGTAGCTCATGCACATTATCCATAGCAAATAGCCCCCACCCTGATGACACACGTAACATATAACTTCAAACAGTGACGCTGTAGGTGCAATCAAAGTGTACAGTACAGAATGAGCTTGAATAATCACAAATAGATAATGTTGTTTGTTAATGTGGTTTCGGGATTGGAAATTTTCCTTTAGAGTATTGTTCAGCTTTTTCCCACCTACAACATCAAGCTCATTAGTGCTGAATCGTCCAGAGCCTTAGTAGTGGGAAAACAGGTGAAATTATCATGTGACTTCATGTTTACTCTGTTTTATTTCTGCATAAAGGCATTTCCATTATTTCTTAATCTATTTTACAGACACAAAAAGATCCCACTATGTTGACTGATGTGTGTTGATATTAATAACATGTTACTGACAATTTCTGCTTCCGTCACACCCCAGGTTTTGTAATACAGTATGACCTTACTTGCACAAAAACTGTAGATCAAAAAGTGGTTAGTCTTTACATTAAACCAACTAGGGGACTGAAGTGATATGTTTTAGAAGACAGGAGCTCATCATTATTAAATATGCTCTAAAACATCCTATTATTGCATTATATATCAATAGCAATGAGGGTAACAAAACATGAGTGGAGCCATGTTGGAGACGTGAGATGCTGACATTAGAAGTAAACCAGAGAAACTGGAAGTATTCATTATTCACTTCTCCTGCATAGCTGATATGGTAAATGTTCGGGCACAAGCTGCCCACTTAATGTCACCCAGTAGGTTGCTACACATTAGTGGTGGGTGAGGTGACTTGCCTTACTATATAAAGCACATTGAGCACAGTCGGTAAAAAGTTTCTATATAAATCCAAAATCAAATCCATTTGTTTCCAATAGTTTCTTCACAGTTGCAACAGCGTCAATATAATCAACATATTTCAATTTTGTTTTTATTAGACATATGTATGACCTCATTCAAAACCTAGGATTCCCATGGTCTATAAAACGTAGATACATACAAAACAAATTCCCCATTCTCACTCGCTTTCAGCTACACAATTATTGTCATTTACACTAGCCCTCACCAACCCCAGACAAAAAAACAATGTCAAAAAACAATGACTGTAGATAATAATAAAAAAAAAAAATCACAGATCTTAAACCACATCATGATTGACTTGTCCCATTTGTGGCTATAGCTCAAATAAAAACACTTAAGTTATATAGGGCCCTAATAAAACCTACATTGCGGAAAACAGCGGGCTTCACAGAATCCAGAAATGTTCATGCAATTCAACAGTATCCAAAAACATTTAAGTTATTAGGGAATTTACTAAAAGTAGGGAAATTATTAATGTAACTAAAGTTGACCATAAAACAAGAATCCATCCATAACATTCTGAAGAGCAGAATGCTTCGGTCTTTGTGTCTACCTTGTGTAGCTGTTAGGCGTAAGCCTATGCCAGCTAAGACAATGTGCTTTTAGAGAAAGGCATTCTATAAAAAAAATAATAAAGCACTACAGGAACATACATTTAAAAAAAAATCTACACCCCACAAGCAGTCCCTGGATTTGGTTTAAGAATTGCTATGTACTTAAAACATGAAATCTGGTTGTTTTTCCTACTTACGGTGTGATTTTAATAGTGAAAAATAGAAACCTGAAAAACTAAACTTAATTTGGGGAGACATTTACCATAATCAAGCAAAAAGCATATATTTTATAGAGCCCTAAAAAACGACCATTGGTAAACCCTTGAGAAGATGACATCCTCCTGTGCAGTTTGAACTGTCCAATCAGCAATCTAGGGAGGAATGAGCTGGCCAATCTGCATTCTACTCTGGGAAATAATGGGTGTACTATTCCTTCTCAGCGGCTTTTTAACATAAAGCATTTTGGTAGAAATTATAGATCACATTTCCTACAAATCTGGAAACACTGGGCATTTACTCAATGTTGCTATGCATGTTCAAGAGTTTATATTATTAAAATGTGTTCAAAAGATTGATCCTTATGTCTTTTAACAAATTTCACAGTGATCTTGGCGCATTGTATCCAAAAACAGGTGTTTTGGCAGAACAGCGACCCTGCAATCCTTCCTTCTATAAATAGAGAATACCTTGACCCAAACAAAAACAATTCCAGAACAGTCCCTTATGTCAAACATGGTTAACGGGCAACATAGACAGTCAGTTACATACAAAGGCTTTGTGCTGATTTCTTCACACATCCCCAAAAGTCTACACTTGCACAATCAACATCATGGATTTAAAAGCATGGGGTTGATGTAAGCGCTGGATGAAGAGGGTCCACTATTGTTAAATCCATTATGGTGTGCATAGTACGGCATCAAGGGAACAGGAGTTAGATGATCAAGGGATGAAGTTCATAGATCAGTCCTTTCTTTGGGGTATGCAACCTTCCATCTCCAGCACCTCTGGCCAGCCCTCGTACTTGTTGGTCTCAGCATTGTTCTTAATGTGCTGTAGACACAGAAATTCAGGTAGTTATGGATTAGACACACTGGTGCTAAAACGGGAATAGGGTGTCATTTTGAAAGAACATAACGCCTAGACGCTCAATCCAATAAGATGGAGCACAGCCGTTACAAACAAATGTAAGGAAGGACAGATTCTAAGGTATTCTATTCTAAGGACAGATTGTTGACATTAGGAGTTCCTGTTTACTCTGTGGTAAAAATATTCAGGTCTTAGGTGTCAGGCACCAAATCCGACAATAGATAATATGGGCACTACTGTCTAGAAAAAAATTCAGATGCATGTGAAGTGTAGTGTGCATTTCCTTAACTACCACGTTGGAAAACATTTCTGAATCATCTGACAATAGTGACTTTGGTATTACTGTTTGTAGATACAATTTATTTTTTGCTAGCTGCCAGCCATACCATTGGAGTAGACAGTGGCTTTCAGAGGTATTCAGCCCCTTGGACATTTCCACATTGTGTCCCAGCATGAAATCAAAATGGATTTACTTGACAACATAACTACACGCGTAGTTGTAACCCCATAGGAGTAAAAACATTCAAACAGTAGATAAATAAAAAAACTAAATATATCACAAGTCAATTAGTAGTTAAGTATTTGGGGGAATTTTTTTTTTTTTAAATCACAAAGCAGTACTTAGTTTCTATTGTAATCAAAATGTAACCACTGATAGAACAGACTATGTACAACCTTGTTTCCAAAAGAGTAGGGACGCTGTGTAAAATGTAATGAAAAACAGAATGCAATGATGTGCATATCATTTAAACCTGATATTCAATGGAAAATAGTAGCAAGACAACATATCAAATGATGAAACTGAGAAATGTTATTGTTTCTACAGTAACATGATTTGGTATTAGATGATCATTTGTGGTAGATATTTTGTTATTCCATTGTGTAATGAAATCAAATTGCTTATTCTAAGTATAATCAGGTAATTTAGTAATGTCATTGTATGTTTCGGCTCGGCTCACTTGTACAGGATGTGCATACAACATAGCTTTGGCTAAACTCCTCAAGGGCTATAGACATCTTGTTATCTTGGTAAGCGAAAGTTCGCAGAGAATCTGGTGAGACATGTAGACTAACCATGCATGGGAGGGGGACACAGTGGGCTGTACTGTATGTATATAGGCCTGAGCTCAAACTTGAACGGGGAGCTCTTGACCTGACTCTGCTGAGTGTTGTTAACTGCTCCAGGTTTATAGATCTTGAATATAGCTTTACTTGTGAAAAGAATCTACAGTCTCTGTGCCTTTCCCATTTAGTGATTTCCACGACACATTCCAGAGAGGATGAGTCTGTCAGAAGTGAGGATGTGGAGGGGATCACCACACTGGGAAAGAATGCACGGGCAAATAGTGCCACAATTCAAGAATAACGTATCACAGCGTAAAATTGCAAAGAGTTTGGGGTCTCATCATCTACGGTACATAATATCACTGAACAATTTAGAGAACATGGAGTAATGTCTGTAAACAAGGGACAAAGACAAAAACTAATATTGGATGGCCATGATTTTCGGGCCCCCAGGCAGCAGTGCATTAAAAACAGACATGATTCTGTAGTGGACATCACTGCATGGGCTCAGGAACACTTCCAAAAACCATTGCCTGTGAACACAGTATGTCGCTGCATCCACAAATCCAAGTTAAAACTCTACCATGCAAAGAAGAAACCATACATGAAGAACATCCAAAAACGCCAGCACCTTCTCTGGGCCCAAGCAAATTTTAGATTCATTTTTGAGACTGAGGCAAAGTGTAAAACTGTTCTGTGGTCTGATTAATCAAAATTTGAGATTCTTTTCCGGAATCATGGCCGCCATGTCCTCCGGGCTAAATAGGAGAGGGACCATACGGCATGTTACCAGCGCACAGTGCAAAAGCCAGCATCCATGATGTATGGGGTTTCATTAGTGCACATGGCATGAGTGACTTGCACATGTGTGAAGGCACCATTAACAAACCACATTATGCACATATCGCAACAGAATGGCTCTGTAGTAAGAGTCCGGGCACTAAACTGGCAGGTCTGCAGTCCAGACCTGTCCCCTATTAATAAATTTGGCACATTATGAAATGACAAATACAGCAAAGGAGACCCTGAACTGTTGAGCAGCTGCAATCCTATATCAAGCATGACCATACGGCATGTTATCAGCGCACAGTGCAAAAGCTAGCATCTGTAATGTATGGGGTTGCATTAGTGCACATGGCATGGGTGACTTGCACATCTGTGAAGGCACCATTAATGCTGAACAAATATACAGGTTTTGGAGCAACATAGGCTGCCACCCAGACAACGTCTTTCTGAGGGAAGGCCTTGCTTATTTCAGCAGGACAATGCCAAACCACATTATGCACGTATCACAACAGAATGGTTCTGTAGTAAGAATCCGGGCGCTAAACTGGCAGTCCAGACCTGTCCCCTATTGATAACATTTGGTGCATTATGAAATGACAAATACAGCAAAGGAGACCCTGAACTGTTGAGCAGCTGCAATCCTATATCAAGCAAGAATGGGACAACGTTCCACTTTCAAAACTACAGCAATTAGTCTCCTCAGTTCCCAAATGCTTACAGAGTGTTAAGAGGAATTTATGCAACATACTGGTAAACATGCCCCTGTCTCAACTTTTTTTGAAACGTGTTTCTGGCATCAAATTCAAAAAGTGCATGTATTTTTCCAAAAACAATAACAGTTCTCAGTTTCAACAATTGATATGTTGTCTTTGTACTATTTTCAATTAAATATATGGAAATTATTTGCACATCATTGCATTCTGTTTTTATTGGCATTTTACGCAGTGTCACAACTCTTGGAAACAGGGTTGTACTATATTTCTAAGCGGAGTTAAAGTTACCTGTTCAAAGGGACTCTTGGTCTTGATTCCTTTGCCTCCCACAAAAATCCAATTGTCCCTGAAGCCCAGTGAGCCAATGCTGGAACTGCCCATTTCACTTATCATTGTCTTGGCCTCGTCGTTCAGCCTGCGGACCACACATTATTTAACAGTTTGCAACAGAAACGTGAGTTCAGATTGTCCCTCCTTGTTTCGGTCCATCTTCTCATGAATACAAAAATAATTTAGCGAGTCTGTAGAATGAACAGTAGAATGTCATACAGCTCATCTTTGCTTGAACACTTTCTTAGTCACTATAGATCAACAGTAATTGGCAAATTAAGTAAATCAGCTGCAGCACCCCTACTTCCCGCTGCTACGCACAGTACTTATGGTTTTCTATTCTTACTTGGTAGTTGATTACATTAAGGCCGATTAGAGGGCTAGAAAAAAAACAGCCACTAAGGTGATAACTAACTTGCCAGCCAGAGCCTGTCCAGAGTGTTGCCTTTTTTCTAGTAGAGATGAGTCTCAACAATTTCGTTCAGCCAATTCCAAATACGGTTTGCCAACTTATTATTAAGGAATGCAGACATATCACAGCATAGTTGTTTACATTTGCATTATATAGCAATGTTTATTACAAGAATGCGGGATATTGGGTGAACTACTTTTAAAATGATCATCTAACAGTAAAGAAGAAATCATTTTCTCCCAAAGCTACACCTACTTGGTGGCCGCATCATCAAATGTGGCAATCATCACCACAGTCCCTTCCTCAACTGTCTTTAGGAATTTGATGACATCATTGACATCTGCAGAAAGTCAAAAATTAGTCACACAAATGCTTTGCTTAATTTAGATATTGTGAAAAAAAGATGAAATAGGAAATCCTCACCTCCTGCCCACAGGTCAAAGAATTCTGTCTTGATAAGTTCCCCTGTCTTTCCTAAGGAAAGGGGGGTGGGGGTTACACCAATGCATCAATTGCAAAAAGATCATACATCTCTTATTCCCAATGTCTTTTCCCCATGACAGCCCACCATCGATATTAAACGTCACATCTCTTTTAATGGTTTTCTATTTTCTCCATCCCGTCCCACCGCATCCAGCTGAAAAGCAAATCTCCAGCTATCCATTCACTGGTACAGTGTTACAGATAATGTCTTCTCAAACCCAGCCCTCCACCATCCTCAGAACAGCCCATCGTTCTCAGTATTTCATCATATTATTTCCTTTAGCAATATATCCCCTTTCTCCTACTGTGGTCTCATGAGGGTTTTCAATCTAACTGTACCATATCTGCTGATATTGCAAATAAAATAAAAATTGCAAGAGCACTTTGACGTTTCCTATTGCCTGACCATGGTCCCCTACATCCCCCAACAGCAATCGGCTGATTCATGTTTTCTTCAGTTACAACAGTTTTCCTGGACTGAAGCCGCAAAACATCCTCAACACATCAAACCACCACATTTGACCGTCAATATAGGTGAGTGATATGTAATTAAGTGTTTGGTTGTGGCTAGAAATTACGGTACTTGTGTGGTTCAAGAAGTCAAGTGTGCCAAAACACACCTGGAAGCATCCACTGAGACTACTGGAATATAGTCAAAAGTGCAGCTTTTTGGATGATGTGTCCAGTTATGTCTGGAGTAGGATATATTTACACAAATTATAAAATGATTATGACACAAAGATGGATTCTCGATCACAAACAAAACTGGTCATTTTAAATTTTCCACTAGTGAAAGAATAAAAATAGTGGTCAACATTTTAAGTGCATAATTAATTTTAATTGATGTTAACTGACTGTAAAAAAAAAAAAAAAAAAAATACACTTGGGTTGGGGGAAAATACTACACAGGTATTTGGTATTTTTAAGATCTGCATATATGATGGCTACAAGTTTATTTAATAACGATAAGAGAGAGACACCAGCCTATGTTGCCATTTTGCAACCCAAAGCTAAACAACATGAAACAGGAAAGTTTAGTTTGTGCAGGTGAAACATTGACCAGAATGTAAAGAATGGATCGAAATCCAAAAAGAGTCCATTCCTGTTTCAAACAGCAAAATAAAGTTGTGAAAGTCAGCCCGAAACATGGTTTATCTCCCTTTATAGACATGTTATACCTGTAAGTTCCTACAGGAACTTACAGGTATATCTTGTTTGAAGCACGATTACTGTTCTGGGGCCGTATTCACAAAACATTTTATCTTACCACTAGGAGGACTCCTAAACAGCACTAAAATATCCTAGCTAAGAGAGTTTCCACTTAAAACTTACAAAGCTGCTAAGACCAACTTTTACTAAGGAATGGAGAAGTCTTACGCTAAGCAAACGAGCGGGGTTGACCCCGTTGCTATGGATGATGTCGTGTTCCACGAACAAGCTTACTATGCCCACAGTGATTGTCGGATAGGGGAGGGGTCTCTGTCAATGAATTCATCATAGCAATACTGTAAAAGGATATGTCATGTTGCCATAATTGAAATAACATTTTCAAATAAAAATGTTGGCCAAGTGTCACTGATTAAACATGAAACCAAGAATGATATACTGACTAGTCAAGATATGTTCAGCTAACTGTCAGCCTCTTATATGTCTGGCAGCTCATAAAGACATGCGCGTTCATCTTTTGATGGTGCAGTAATTCATGCAATTGTGTGTCCCATCTATAGCACCAACTACCACTGGGTGGTCCAGTTATGGCCATGAAGTTGGCTTTGTTTCTTTGTCGTTGGCGAATGAGGAAACCGAATGATTTCTCGGATGATATGGGGTCTGGGGAGGGCATTTATTGTTGTAATATTCTAGCCTACTGACAGATGACTGAGATATACATAGTTCATCTGCGTTGCATAGCTGCATTTTCTTCTGTGGCCAAGTAACGTAGAGATGTCACAACCTTGATCTCCAGTGTTATTGGTTTGTTTCTGTTTAGTGAAGTGACTGCATCAATGACTAGCTCTACTATGATCATGATACCCTCGCGATTAAGCTGATACCTTGTTAAAAGCTCAGTATCAATAAATGTTTCTAAAACATCGACCTGATTACGAGGCGGATTTCCGGCAGCAGCCCTTTTAGGATTGTTTGTGATTTGGTCTTAGTGATTAAGGAGTCCCCTTGACTACTCATAACCTTTCCCAGATTTTGGAACTGGTTTTAGCACTAAAAGGCTTTGTGAAATACTCTTAGGCCAAACATTTAGGAGTCCTAAAGTTAGTACTGACACGCCCATTTTTTTTTTTCTTAAGAGTTACTCCTAGATCAGCCAGTTAGGAGCTACTTTTAGCCTTAAGATGTTTTGTGAATACGTCCCCTGGTGTGGCCGACCACTTAACATTCTAGGTGAAGTGGACAATGCACTGACTAATATGAATCTAGCATCATGCTTTCAACTCTGACATATTCCTGCATAAGAGGAGGTCATGGACACATTTTGTTGCACTCGCTGAAGTGAGACAACTTTGCAGGCCTACAAAGCACAAAATCTGTATTCTGTGATCTTGAAGTATACGGATCAAAGACGAGCTTGTCGGAGGTATCTGGCGTAATGACAATTGCCATCCCCTGGAATGCCATGATTCGTTGCCCAAAGTTCTAGCACCACACTTAGCAAAAGGTCAACTGGCTTATTTCTCACAGATATAAATATGCAAAACAAGTTATTTAAACATAAGGAGATGTCATGTTTTTCCAAATAGTACGTAGTAGTGACAAAATCAACTTACCGTTAACTAGGGCAAAGTTCATTCCTCTTCCCACATTGTTTTTGACGCCACTCATCAATCTAAAAGATAAATGGAACAAAATAACATAGTGAACCATTAAGTAAGTAACCTTGGTTTGTCTGGTGGGTCAGTGGTTGTACTGTAAATACAGGGGTGTCATTTCTCTTACATGTTGTCCTCCAGGCAGATTTTCGGACCTACAACACTGGCTGCTCCGCTGGCCATCTTAAAGGAGAAGTGTCCCTCAGGACACAACTTGGAGAGGCCACACTTGTGGCGGGCCGGTTTAGTAGCTGTAAATGGAATTCCAACACCAAGCTTAATAGAATACTAATTTACACCCAATATTCACATTTGTATTCACTCACTTATCCTCTTTCAAACACACCCAGCATCACTTAAAGGCAGAAGCAAATTGCACACCATCAATTCATACATATGTATCAGTGGAGTTGGATTTTTGGAGCAGTGGACCAGCTTTGTCAAACATGATACCTGTTCCACATCACACCCACACGTGGTCTCTGGAGTGGTAAAAACAAGGAAGTGTCATCATTCCTTGCAATAGAAACTAGCTAGCTTTAGCACTAGTAGCCTAATACTAAACAAAAGGCATTTGTTGGATTCTAGTAAAGCTGTTGTTTGGTTGACTGTTTCACCAGTCACTGAGATTACATTGGGTTATCAATCCAACATAGACTAATTTGCTGCAAAGCCATGGCCTTTATCCGGAAATGAGTATCCATGGAACACCCAAGGCTTTTTAAGTAATCCTAAGATGCGCTCTACTGCACGCGCACACGCACGCACGCACACGCACGCACACACAGGGCTCAATAACTAAAAGGAACATGCACACTCAAAAGCCAGGACATAACTATACAATACATACAGATTACCTACTATTAACTAGAAATATTTAAGCATACATGGTACAGCGTTTCCAAGGTTTATAAAGTGATGACCATCACTGAGTTGTATAAACCATTGGGGGAGGGAGAAATGAAGAAATGTTACTTCATTTATAGACTGAACATATGGTAGGTTAAAGAGATGTTAAAATAAGAGTAGTGATTTGAATTATACGTACAGCCTTCCTCCACAGGCACATATCTTGCTGGGGAGTGAAAGAACAAATGTTAGATGATTCGCAGATGTGACGATAAATGGAGAAGTCTCCTTATCGGTTTCTTATTAAAGAAAAGTGAAGGCATTGAGCTTTGCAAAAATATTGATATTACAGTCTGCTAAAAACAAAATTGCTTCCAACAGGCTGGAGATTGAAACAGCATGTGAAGACTAGTATACAATTTTGTAGTCTTTGTGGGTTGCATGAAACTAGCCTTAGTCTTAATAGATGTTGACCACAATTCCTACTCTTATCTATTAAGTAACATATTTTAAAACACTATATGGATTGTAACACATTTTAGCAAGTGGGGAATTACCAGTCATTAAACTCACCAAACATGTTCCCCAAACTGAAGTCCATATTAATTTCCAGTAGCTCGAATGCAAGGAAAACTCCCAGTAAAAAGACAGAAACCAGTGCAGCCAACTTCAAAATGCCTGTTGGTGATTAGACAGAAATAAAGATTAGAGAAAACGGCCAGAGGGAAAGAGAGAAATATCAAGACACTTTAACAATGACCAATAAATAAACTGAAATAAAACATACCACCAAGACAAGCAATTGCAACAAGTTTCCATCCATCCAGAGGTTATGAATACAGTACAATGTCAAATTAATGTCACAATAGATCTGATGGAAACAACAAATTTGTTGGTAATCTACTTCAATGTTGATAAAACATATACTGGACAATGTGACATCTATTCCAGTAAAACTGTATGTATTGTAATCATAGACATTAAAATCTGTCAGAAATTTGATCAGAATTTGGCTAGCTTGGCAGTACTGGTTTCTGTCTTTCAACAGCTACCATGACAAAACCTACCTCCAGTTCTCACCATGTTCGCCCTAACAGTCTGCACTCAACAACACAATGTAGGTCCCTGTTGAGAGACAAAACAACATAATTTGCCATTGCAGAGAAAGACTTGCATTTGACTAGTTACTTGTCAGGATGGTTGTTTATTAACTATCACACGTAGTAATTACATTGCAACAACTTACTATTATACTAGGTTTTAAACACTAACTTTGCACCGAAAATTGGATAAGTGAGAACCAGGAAGCGAAATGCAGTTAAACACATTGACCCAAACAGACACCCCACACAGGCAGAACCATGAAAACATAATTTGCACCACCATTAGCAACTCAATGTTGGTTAGCTCTAGTTACACCATAGGCCACAATGCAAATGATATGAAATACATATTTCATATCCATTAGGTTGCAGTGTGTCCAATGGCATGGTAAATTGCCATCATCACTTGCAGCATATTTTGACTATACACACTCCTGAACATTTCCTACGTATCCCACGTACACTATATAATAGTGAATTGCTTTAGGGGCTACAGAGCGTGGAAATATTGTGGTGCTAGATGTAGCACACCGTTCCCCATGATTAGACAGCTTTGTCTTACTCTACACACGGTCCTGAACATTTCCAACAATGTAGTGACACATGATATGGAATAGTTTTTGAGCTATGAGGCAATATGTATTACATATTTAGTAATGCGCATTGTCAGAATTTTGACCTGGGAACATTTTTCAATACACAACTTTTATTGAAATTACTTAAATATAAACAAATAAGTTGTTGTTAATGTTTTGAGAGGTATATTTTCTTAAACAATTAATACATTCTATTTGTCAGTTTTGAACAAATATGTTGGCCTCTTATTTAGACATTTTCGTGACCCGGTTTTTTCAAGGTTGCTCACAAGACGCTGGTAGTTTCCTAAGTTACTTTCGATTTAGCTAACAACCTATGTTGTCTAGCAAAGTACACCGATCAACTGACGTTAAGGTATCATAGATATGTCAACGTATAGCTGCCAAGTAACGTTAATATAACTTCGTCATATTTTACTCGTAGATTTACATTAACTAATAGCGAACGTTAGCTAGCCAATGAAACACGTTTACAAGGTACACCTGTATTTCAGGGTAAATCGACTGATCTACCTGACATTTTACTTAGTAACATTACAGTACTAAAAAATATAACTAGTTAATGTACTGTATCATTTAGTTGACAATAGTAACGTTAGATTTACCTGTGAAGAAACGATCACACGCATCACGATACTTACCTGTCATTCTAGACCCAGGTCAATTCTAACACGTCAGTGTTATCGACTGTATTAGCAAACTAAATGCAAAGCGTAGCTAGACGGCCACCTTCATTCTGGCTTTTAGAGTGCTGTTGTTGTGTTACTAGCCAGCTAACGTAGCAAGATAATAATTGAATTTGCTACCTAACCGGCAACATTAGATAAAGTGAAATTAACGATGAGACTCACCTGCCAGCCCCTTCCTGATTCCAACTCGTTTAGCTTGTTTGGAGATTTTGTCAGGAACTGAGGCAACCCACTCCGACTTTTGTTTGGGTTCAGTGATTCTTCTTGGATGTGGACACGTCTAATTTAGCTTTACAGCCACCTAGTGTGCTGGAGGGTGAGCCAGAGACAGCAAAGGCGATATTGATATTTTAGCCCCAAACAAATGTTTGACATCCTTAAACAATTCATTACTCATATAAATTATAACATTTACTAGTTTTATTTTATATATTCCATTTAGACCACATTTACCATATGATGAACACTAATTTTTTACCTCAAAAACAGATGTTTCTCTATTTGCTAGGATGGACAAAATTAACCAATACTTTTAATGTTCTAGACAAATTTCTGCTTAATAATGTCTAGATATTATCATCATAGTGACAACATCAATGTTTCAGGTCAATACATGTTACACACAAATCAAAGGTTAGGGAATCAGATGGAGCAGGGCTGGTCATCTCTGCATGATAAGCCATAACGATCTTCACAGAGGCTAGGTTTCTGAGAGGCTCTCACACCACGTGGTGTTTGTCTCTCACATGGCGTTCTGGTCGTGTGTCAGTTATCGAAGTTAACTACTCTGGAGAATATATGAAATCGCTTAAGTGACATGGTTGCACCGAACATATCTCTCCCTGTCTTTGAATCCCACAAGCTAGCCGCTGATTCATTTTTGGACTTGTAGTCTGCAAAATAATATATGCACAGGGTCCTTAACAAGCCCTATAAGTAATTTCACCTTGGGACAGTTATGAACAGTACTTCCTGGGTTCTCCCACACAACACACAACAAAGCCTATCCTGCGAAAAAAGTTCAGTTCCATTAATAACAAAGATAATAATAGCTTGTGTTTGTGAAAGGTGAGGGGTGATTTAACTTTTAGTGTGTGTGATGTTAGACATTATAAAGTCTCTCAGGGGGTGAAACCACATGACCTGGTAAAGAGGTATTACAGCTAACACTGACAATGGCAGGCATAGTTTGTGTGTGTGTGTGTGTGTGTGTGTGTGTGTGTGTGTGTGTGTGTGTGTGTGTGTGTGTGTGTAAAAGTGTTTTCATGTGTAGTAGTATGTACTAAGGTGTAGTTTCCACTCTATATCTGCACTCAGCAGGATTTACAACAAGTATTTTCTTTGATTCTCCACCACCGAGTCATTTTGACCCTAACATTACGAATGTAACTATTTTTTAGAGGCCCTTGAAACTGTTACATTTGGTTGCCTTTCATTTTATATGTTCATAAACACAATGTTGAGGATATCAATGTTGATGATATTCATGCAGATCATAATAACCTAAATGGTATTTCAGACATATCAAAGTCTTAAAACGTGTCAGTTTGGCCCTAACATAACTTAAGGGTTAAACAACAAGAAGTATTTGCTGGTCATAGTGAAAAGACAGGAAATAAGCCGTAAAGTTTCCCTAATTTCCTCTCCGCAAAAAACAAATATATACATTTGCATTTTACTGTCACTTAGCTATTTTCACATCATAGAACTGAGTTTTGGATGACCGGGAAATTACTAACTTTAACATTCTTTTATGGAATGTGTTGCTTCCTTCAAATGCTTTGGGATTTGGTTTAATGAAAATGTACAGGTGCTGGTCATAAAATTAGAATATCATCAAAAAGTTGATTTATTTCAGTAATTACATTCAAAAAGTGAAACTTGTATATTATATTCATTCATTACACACAGACTGATATATTTCAAATGTTTATTTCTTTTAATTGTGGTGATTATAACTGACAACTAATGAAAATCCCAAATTCAGTATCTCCGAAAATTATTGTGCAAGCAACATTTATGTCCCTACTAGATTGTAGTGATGTGCTATATGTGTATGCCTCAGCTTCTGCATCTAAAATCAGTCTGTCATTTGTCATTGAGTTTTATCACTGATGCAAATTTTCACACATCACTACTTTTATATACTTCAATTGGCTGGGATTCACTGACCTCTAGAAGGGCCACACACTGGTTGATGTTTTCATATAAGGCTGTAATGCAATAATATGCTGACTATCTAACAGACAAAATATTTAGAAAAACAGTAGTTACTAAACACGCTCTCAAGACTGGATAGTACTGAATATTTTTTATACAGAACTGTATAAAACTACTTTTGGGAATTTTGTCCCTCTCTCATGGAATGCCATTATGAGTGATCTTAAGTAAAACATATTAGTGCCTATAAGACAATATAATTTTCTTATAAATCAACTTCTTATTTTCAAATTCGTTTTTTTTTAATGTATGTCTTATTTCCATTTTGTAAGTATTTTATTGTTGTAATACAGTGGCTAAGCAGTGAACGAGACCTTACTCACAGTTGATTTGTCTGTATGAATAAAGGTAACATAAATGTAATCACACCGATTGAGGAGCATCAGCCTCCTGTCGGCAGACAGTGATCCAAATGATACCTCCAGATCCACACAAAAATGACTCACTGACCACAGAGCTGAAGAGTCCAAAAGAGAGAACCAAGGATGAAAGGTCCCAGATGACTGGCTATGTCTTCTCCAACCTCATCAAACATTATATGGGAACTCTTTCTTGGCAAGCAGTGGATGCACTTAACGCAGTAGTGGCAATCATTTTTCATGTTTTTTTAAGATTTCACTGAGATAGATTTCACTTTTTTTTTTTAGGTAGGTTAGATTATAGTCAATTTCTGAGAGTGAGATCAAGCTGGTGAACAACAATTATATTCTTTTGCTCATGATTAGGGATCTACTGACATACAAGCCAACAAGCTGTCTTTGGAGATGTTAGAAAAGGTCAACTTTAAAACCCGCGACTGACTTTTATCACATCAAATGTATATGCAATGTACCACAATAGATTGGGCTTCGCCAATTTTTTGTATTCACTGTGACAGAACATTTGTTTTTTTACATAGACAATTGTTATTTCACAAAGTTCTATCAAATCATATTCATTGTTATTCCCCTTAAAACTAAATCCCGATCTGCCTTGCAATCGGATTGGTCCTTTTGTAAACTGACACAGAAAACACACTCCCCAGCTCATTCATGCTCCCCAGCTCATTCATGGCCATAGTGCTTTATCGGGGACAGCTACCACAGGGCTAAACCCATTTTCATACAGCCTGGGTATCATCCACTCACCCATATAAAGGTGCTTCTCTGACCTAGCATAAGGAACCAGAAATAAATATGCTGGTGTTTCTGTCTTGGAGTAATGTATGCAATACGATTTTCTAATATAGAGTACTGGTGCTGCCATTATGTGAACTTATAGACACTGATTCAGTTTTCATTTAATGTAAACAAATATATCTATATACAGTTGCAGTCAAAGGTTTAGAGACACCTACTCATTCAAGGGTATTTCTTTAATTTTACTATTTTCCACATTGTAATATTAAATAATAATGTAGACATTACAGTATGTAAAGTACAGTATGCAATAACACATGGAAATTCCACAAATTAACTTTTAACAAGGCACACCTGTTAACTGAAATCCATTCCAGATGACAGAGAGGATGATAAAATAAATAAATACATAGTGATTTAGTAGACATCAAGTGAGGATGAAAACAAAATGACAAATCCTTTTTTTCAAACATTATTGTAGTTATTCATTAAGCATGCAACTGTTTCAGGGCTTCATTCAAATAAATATGAGGGAACAGTGGTAAAGCAGAACGTAACAAGTCAAAGAAACTTGCACATAAACAGTATGACCAGTCAAACTGTACATTAATTAAATACTGAAAAACTAAACATTCGACATAGAGTTCTTCACTCAAAAATAGCTTTGGATATCTTCATACCATACCCATAACTGACATTTGTTTTTACAAACAGAAATCACTGACATCTTTCCGCTGAGATGCAACAGGCAGATTCAATGAAATGCTGTAAGTGGGAAACCATACATGGAAATGGCCACGCACTGGAGTTCAATGTCAACATGTCTCATGTTATTCATTCAATAAGGTCCTACAAAATAGAATAATTAATAATACTGTCAATATTGTGACAAAATTATGGCTCAAAATGATTAAAACGTTTCTCTTAAATACAAGTTCACACATTTTACATTTTTACAATGTACATTAAATACAGAGAAGTCCTGGGGGACACGGCAATATTACCAATGTTTTATGGTAATAACACTCACGTCATCTGAATCCACGGATGCTCTGTTGGTAACGGTGACTCTCTCTGGGTCGTCCTGAAACTGTAAGGCAGAGAAGCGATATGCTGGCACCCTGTAGGGGGCGGTGCAGAGCCACAATGCATGGTAACATTTAGGACCAAAATTGAAGCAGGTATTTTAATGTTTGCGCCTGCACATATGTGCTTGCATGTGATAGCATGTTTGGGCACATCAATGTATATTTGGCTCACCTGTTTCTATAGAACATTCTACTGACAGTGTACACAACACTAGCGACGGCAACCAGAATGACAGTCACCACGCAAACGCAAGCCACGATCAACACCATCGTCTCCCTCTGAAATACAAACGATACTTTGTAATATTCCTTATGATAACAACCCGAATCGTGAAGATCTTTGTTTTAATGAGTCACGTCATAAGACGTGAGGATGGTTTTTGTTTTTAATGCAAATACACCCACAGGGTGCGCAGGCTTTTGGTCCGGCACATCTCTCACAGATGGGTATCGGCTCAGCTACTCATCTGGCTATTGATTTGTTAAATCAGTTGTGTGAGCAGCGCGGGAACAAATTAAGCCCTACACAAGTTGTGGATCTCTGACTGAAGGGCACTGTCACATTACACACCGCTGTAGTATGTCACACATTTAAAACGTTTGAGTAACGAAAAGCACATACACTGATAAGAGACCCGCACACTTGGGTCACACTCACAGGGAGAGCTGAGTGTTCACTTGGAGTGGCAGGCTGACTGGAATTCCCACAATTCCGCTTGGCACTTTCCTCTCTGCGTAGGGGTGTGAAACCTCCCACACAGTAATCACTGGGGACCTTACGGTACCTACACATAGACAACACATAGTAAGCAGTTTTTGTGAGTGTGTGTGTGTGTGTGTGTATATTTGTGTGTCATCATTACCCTGACGGTATGAGCTCCACCTCCTCTCCATTTTGACACACATTTAGGATCTGGTCTACTGCGTCTGGTTGTTTCAAACACTCTGAGCTGTTCTCATGGCGATAGTAACCATAGTCACTGTCGGTAAGGAGAGAAATGTTACGGCATTGTAACAACACAGTGCCAATGCTGTTTTTGAAAAAGTAGTTTTGACTGGAAATTGAATGGACAGAATATTCCTTTAAGGTACAAATCACTGCTCTAGACAGTAAAATGTTATAGTCGTGTAACACATTAGTCGGAGACTGCATTGTTCTGCATCTCAGTAAATTAATTTGTCTCTTTGATTAGAGGAAGAGAATGAATACCCCAGGGTGTAAGGTGAAACTTATAAAACACTGCAGATTAACATTTTGTGCATGGAAGAAAATAATATTTTTGTATCTGATCGTTCTGAGACGCTGTGCCTTCCAGTGTGTGCCATGGACCTTAAGGTCCTCAACTGTGCTGCAGGTCGGGGGTACATTTTGTAAAGAGACTAGAGGTCTGATCCACATTAAGTATTGCATTTTTGTCGAAAGAACATAGGGAAAGAGTAAAGAGGGTAGTGGCAACAGAGGCAAAGCCTGGGAAGTGGCCTGAGGTGGAGCATGAAACCCCCGTTGCCAGGGGATGTATAGTTCGGAGAACGACATGTCGGGAAAGTTAACCACTACAGACTCTGGCATGTGGCGGTAAATCTTACCATAGGTAGTCCTCCCTGGTACAGGGGCAGGGGCTTATTTGCCTGCTCACCACATAGTCCCGTCCATTTCTGCAGACAGAATTCTTCTTCAGCCTCAAAAATACCTCCTTGTAGCCTAAGACACAGCCATCCATAGCGGAGTCTCCGCCCTCTGGGGCATGTGCCAGCCACTGAACGTAGTCGTCGGTACCGCCTATAAGAAACCAGTGTTAAAGGGGCAGTGCGGTTGAAAATGCAATTTGGGTGCTGGCACCAGGCAAACTAAACTCGAAAGAGCACTTTTCCGCATTTGCTTGTTATTATTAAAGTCAGGCACAGAACACCACGTGGGCATGATCAATGTTGCTGTTTCAAAAATAACTATTGTTTTAAAAAGTGTATTTCTCCACTTAGAAGTATTACTACCACATTCTCCATTTGCCATTTTGTTAGGTAGGTGGTATCTACGTTCGCTATGAATGCTGGGACGTGTTTGGTTCACCCACACTCCCTGGTGAGGATGCCCTGGAAGTCAATGGTGACAGCCACCCACATGGGCTGGTTGTTTTCATCAGGCCGGTAACCCCACACACTGATGTTCATAGTCTTGGTGCCAGGCTCTGATGCCAGGCCAGCGAAGAAGATAGGCTGCTTTGTGAAGTTATACTCCTTCCAACACTGGCCCTCATCTGTGGAGAACCTGGGGTGGCACACAATCATACACAGTCGTATTCATTAAGTCCACTAACAACAAACACACACTTTAGTCAAAACAAACACTCAGAGGGCAATCAACCTATCTATCTAAACTCAAAATACATTGAGTGTGTGTGTGTGTGTGTGTGGTGGTGTTCAGTACTTGATGGTGTTGATTTGGCCATCCCTGGGGTGGGCCTCCACAGCCACGATCAGCCCCCCAGAGTCCAAGATGCTGTAGTGATGAGCCCCCCTCAGCGCACCCCTCCAACTGTAGCCCCCGTCCTCTGAAACGAAGACGTCAGGCCTCGTTGACGAGATTGAGTCCCCCACACTGCCTGTGAGGTCAACGGAGAAAAAAATAAATTCAGTTTTATCTGTCAGTAATCGGGTGTCAAACTTGGCTCTAACCAACCCCTTCCGAGCGCCTTACACTCCTGGATAGTCACAACCAGTGTAGTATGGGACCTTCCACTACTGCTTCCACATTACAGATCTATTAACATCGAAGTGTCAAAAAGTGGGACCAAGCATATATACATTGATGTGTGCTATATCAAGAATCCAGTTATTAGTGGGACAAATAATGTCCTACATGGTCCAATCAGGTATGATAAATGTTGTAAACAGCATCACCTACACCACGTTAATACCCGGAATTTGACATATCTTTGACGTGAATGATTGACCGTTACCGTGGGCGATGACGAGGCCAATGGCGGTGGGGTCAGAGAGGGGCAGCATAGGAGTGATGCTGTTGAAGCGACTGTGCTCGCCATGGATGTGCAGGTTACACTGTAACACACTCCAGGAAGTCAGTATTTACATTCATATCATAAGCCTCTATCCACTCTAATTATCACAGGAAGGAAGTAAGGTCTTACATTTCCTTCGTCCTCACCACACTCTACATTCTGGGGCTTGTTAAGCAGTCTCCAATTTCCTCCTCGGTTAAATGTAATGACCGTTCGAATCCGGCCATCTGAAAAAAACATAACAGAGAGATTTATTTTCAATTTGATAGGGTCAAATTGTTGAAAGGAGAAAAAAGCTGTAAAACAATGTATGATAAGAATAATAGTAATAGCAATTATGATAATAATAATGGCATTTTTTGATTGACAAAGTTTAAGTTCTCCCCACCCCCTACTTGAACTTGAATAGAACCCGAGTTGACATAATTCATACCCTCCTCCAGAACGTTGGTGAGATAGACTCCTCGTAATGATGTGATGTTGGTAAAGTCGCTTTTCCCTTCACCGCCAAAAAGGTGGTGCTCTAGAGACTTTGAGTACAGGATTCCCCGGTCATCTGACGTGTATACCGTCCCGAAATAACTGTCCTCTGGATTATAGAGTGTGTGAGAATAGAATGAAAAGAAGGAAACAATGACATTTCATTACATATGTTGCATGCAGAAAATCCATAGCCGCTTGAACATGACATTTTTCTTCTGTCAGTTCCTTCAAGGTCTCAGAGTGAGTAATGTTAGGCTACTGATCAAAACGCTATCGGCCCCGAACACTGCGCTAACTGGCTAGCCATTTCACATTCGTTTCACACACACCGTCCACTATTTAATAATCGTCTTGACACTTCTCCAAGCGATGTTTTCAGACTCATTCTTTATATCACTTCACAATGGTTATTTAATTATTTCAAAAGCTTCTTGGTACTCATGCTGAGTGTTTGCTTTGCAATTTATTTATGTTTATTGTTATTTTTGTCAGGTATGTTTGAAAATTATCACGTTTTCCTTTTTAGCTCCTATGAACTGAAAGAAATTAGGTTTAACTGTTTTGTTTTGGGACAGAGCAATTTCCAATGAACAAGCAATGAACCTGTAACTGATCAGGTGCTCCAACCATTTTGTTACTGGTTAGTTCAGTTCGTGTGTGATTTTAAAGGTGATGGGTTAGACCTTAGCTAATTGATGATTACTGCTAAAAATGTGGTGAAGACTAAGCCAATATATGATATTTCATTTATTTTGAATGTATGTTTAATTCATTTTACACTAAAAAATATTTAAGTTCATTTTAAAGTGTGCTGTATACTTTATGTATACCCTAACATAAATGCAAGAAACGTTTATGGGGGGGGTGTACTTCCTATAGGCACCACAGTAAGAATGGTCATTTATCATTTGCTCTTTGCCAATCTCCATGAGATGACAATACGCACACACACACACACACACACACACACACAGGAGTGTCTTCTGTTGAAATAGGAATCATTGCCCACTGCTGACACAGCCCTGTATGGGTCGGAATAGTGATAAGGGAAAATACTTACATCAGGGGTTTAGCTGTAAATATGCAGGTCTAACCTAAAAAATCTCCTTATAGCTTTTTATGGTGCGCCTGATCGTGTGTGTGTGTACCCTGATGCCCAAAGCTGTGGGTCCGTTGTTCTTGTATAGCCTAGCAAGTTGTCTGGGTACTTCCAGTCTACCCCACTAAGATAAAACACATCTCTGCTCCATCTTATCTTCTCTACTTATGAATGATGCCACAGGCCACTACCCTTACTCACCAACTGTTAGCACTGACCCATAAGTGCAAGATTAAGGGAATCACGCATACCCTTAGACACTGATTTGTTGATTTGTCAGAAACACAGAAAACTTGTGAAACCAGTATTTCATCTTTCTCAGTAACAGACTAAAGCACTTCTTTTGCAGCAAGCTGTGCTGAGAAAGCCATAGATTTACATCAGCTTGGAAAAAATTGTAAATTAAGCCAAATAAACATTATAATTAAACTTTAATTAATTAAAGTGTAATCTGAAAGACTGACACTGTATATCCCATGCTGGTTTGTCCAAAACACGGTTGTGAGAGACAGACAGACAGACAGACAGACAGACAGACATATACATAGGATAGAGAAAATGAGTGAAAGACAGAGAGAGGGGGGGCAGATAAAAACTACAGTGTGTGTGTGTGTGTGTGTGTACTCCAGGTCTAACAATGAAGTTGCTGCTTAGTGGCTAGGTTTATAATAAAAATTACAGTTAGGGTTAGTGTTTGAATTGGGGTGACTTCAGCACAGCATTACAAACTAGCCTTTGAGGGTTAGGTTTAGGGGTAGGTGTTGGGGTTAGGTTAACTTAAGGCATTACGGTAATATTGAGGTTACAGATGAATTTGATGATTTTTGCGTCACTGGTAATAAGTGGAGCTGTAGAAGCTTAGACTCTTCCTGAAAATTGTATACAATGTCATGTTGGTACGAATGTGTGCCACATGTCATGAAAACCACTTGCTTTATAAATGAAACTTCATGGCTAAACGTGGTATGATAGTGATTCTACTTATAGATTATACACATATAAAAACATATTACACATGTATCAAGTCCCAGAATGTATGTTTAAGCTTAAGGTTAGGTTAAGGGAGTAGGGAACATGGACTTCTGGTTTTCTGGTCCCCAAAAAGTATATATCAAGCGTGAGGGTGGCTGTATGAGAGACAGAGAGAGAGAGAACTGTGATGTTCACTGCCCTCCCTTTACAGTACCTCCTGGATCGTCCACATGCATGAAAATCATATCCTCATCCCCATCCAGAACCGAGTAGAACTGTCCAAACACACACACACACACACACACGTGAGAAAATGTAGAATGAAGTTCTGTGTGGAGCTGTTTGACTCCATGTAATGCCAACCCCAAATTAGGTGTGACCGTGTGCATATCTGTCTAAGCCTTTAATCTTCAAGAGACACCATCTCTGTTTCAGTCTTTGTCAGCAATATACAGTTTTGATGGAAAGAAGGGAAAACAATGTGTGCATGGATCTTTTTCTGCTGAAAGATGAGGTTTATGCATCTTTAATTATTACATTAACTCAATTTAATCTCTTGAAGTGTACTAATGCATTTCATGCCGCCTCAACCCCTTTCAAGTGATTCTGGACCATAGATGAAGATGTGGTGGGATACAGACAGACAAACTGAAGAGACTTGAGAGACAGACCTGCTCAGTGGAGGCAGAAGGGAGCTTGGCCTTGTTTAGGTTGTCCCCTTGGTCTGAAGACACATAGAGGACACGCGGGGCACCCTGGTAGAAATCATATAGTTACAACACTGACCTAACCAGATACACCATGTGATGCTGTGACTGTTAGCTGGCTGCACATTTGAAAGGCAAATTAAGTGTAGCTAACAAAGGATTTGTGCATGTCATTTAGGCTGTATGCCTGCTAACATGGATATGGTTGTGAGTGTGAGTTTGTGTGTGAATACACCGTGTGTATACTTGCATGTAGATTCTGCTGTGTGTGTGTGTGTGTGTGTGTGTGTGTGTCTTACCAGTGTCTCTATGATGGAGGCGAAGAGGAAACCTCCTATATAGCCAAAGGAGAAGACGTTTTCTGCCACAGTGGTGAAAGTCTTCCCCAGGTCCTCCGTCCTCTTCAGTAGCAGCTCTCCCCTTCTGTCTGACTCCACTACCCACACAACACAACACATTAGAGCAGGGCCCGTTCTTTAGGCACCCAACAGAAGAATACTGAACCAAACAGGACAATGCATTATGAGCATGTTATAAAACACTCCATGCACAACAAACAAATCACATAACATCAGAATCTAAATCTGGATAATACATGCTTTATATATGTGTGTGGGTGTGTCTGTATGTGTGGGTTGATGGAAGACCTACATAGAGGAAAAAGACTGTGATTTCTTGGATTTCAGAACGGCTGCTTCTCATTAAATCATTAGGCTAAGTGAAGCGCAAACTGGTTGATCTGACAACTGAAACGTGCATACAAAATTCAAAAAGGGCCTATTTTACGATTACAGAAAAAAATTACTGTGGTATTCACAGGTCTTAAATAAGAAACAACTGTAACAACATATTTACAGATTTGCCAAACCCGGAGAGGCAGTCTGGCAGAAAATAGCAGACTATAGCAGACAAATAGCAGATTCCAATACATCTAGCAGGCCTAACTTACACACATGGGTGAATAGAAATAATGCTTTAACTTCATGAAGCCCTTTTAGCCTGGTGCAACGCTTGTGTGTGTTATGTAAGTTGTAACCTGTTAAATTGTCAATGGCCCTTTCCATAGCCTATGGAGGATGTCTTGAAGTGGTTTTCATTCCAACACAGGGAACAATGTGTTGTGCACTACCATTCAAAAGTTTGGGTTCACTTAGGAATTTCCTTGTTTTTGAAAGAAACAAAAAAAGGTGTCCATTAAAATAACATCAAATTGATCAGAAACAAAGTGTAGACATTGTTAATGTTGTAAATGACTATTCTGGATCAGAAACGGCTGATTTTTAATGGAATATCTACATAAGCGTACAGAGGCCCATTATCAGCAACCATAACTCCTGTGTTCCAATGGCACATTGCGTTTGCTAATCCAAGTTTATAATTTTAAAGGCTCATTAATCATTAGAAAACCCTTTTGCAATTATGTCAGCACCGCTGAAAACCGTTGTGCTGAATAAAGAAGCAATAAAACTGGTCTTCTTTAGACTGGTTGAGTGGCATCAGCAATTGTGGGTTCAATTACAGGCTCAAAATGACCAGGAACAAAGAACTTACTTCTGAAACTCATCAGTTTATTCTTGTTCTGAGAAATGAAGGCTATTCCATGAGAGGAATTGCCAAGAAACTGAAGATCTCGTACAATGCTGTGTAATACTCCCTTCATAGAACTGAACAAACGGGCTCTAACCAGAATAGAAAGAGGAGTGGGAGGCCCCGGTGCAATACTGAGCAAGAGGTCAAATACATTACAGTATCTAGTTTGAGAAACAGATACCTCACAGGTCCTCAACTTGCAGCTTCATTAAATAGTACCAGCAAAACACCAGTCTCAACGTCAACAGTGAAGAGGCAACTCTGGTATGCTGGCCTTCTAGGTAGAGTTGCAAAGAAAAAGACATCTCTCAGACTGGCCAATAAAAAGAAAAGATTAAGATTGGCAAAAGAACACAGACACTCAATAGAGGAAGATTATAAAAAGTGATTTGGACAGACAAATCTAAGTTTGAGGTGTTCGGATCACAAAGAAGAACATTTGTGAGACACAGACCAAATGAAAAGATGCTGGAGGAGTGCTTGACGCCATCTGTCAAGCATGGTGGAGGCAATGTGATGGTCTGGGGGTGGTAAAGTGGGAGATTTGTACAGAGTTAAAGAGATCTTGAAGAAGGAAGGCTATCACTACATTTGGCAACGCCATGCCATACCCTGTCGACGGCACTTGATTTAAGCCAATTTCCTCCTACAACAAGACAATGACCAGCTACAAACTATGCAAGAACTATTTAGAGAAGAAGCAGTCAGCTGGTATTCTGTCTATAATGGAGTGGCCAGCACAGTCACCAGAATTCAACCATATTGAGCTGTTGTGGGAGCAGCCTAATCATATGGTACGCATGAAGTGGATGGAATTGGATGGAATCTTAGTAACTACTTGGCAGTTGTACTGAGTTCAAATCTTTGCAGTGTTTTCGGTAATTTATTATAATTAATTATAATTGCATTGCGGCTGACTACAGGAACTACACTTTAGCTAACCGTAACTGACTAGCGGAACAACACTTCTAAAGAAAATAACAAATCTGAGGTTACCTGTTCCAGTGGGACTGGAGCTGAAGAAAAGAGTGATACCCGACCCCCTGAAAAATAAGCAAAGAGAGACCGGTTACGACATTATAGTAATTACATTACTTAATCATTATTGCATAGTTACAAATAATATAATTTCTACTTAAGTAACATTTTCACATGTTCTCCCATTGACACATATCAATGCATGATGTAGTCCAGGATTTTAAGCACAAAAAATGCAGGTGGTGGGTTTACATTTTGGCTCTTGATCACCACTTTTCAGTTGTTAGTCACTCTTACCAAATGTTTGATACCAAACCTGAATTGTCAAATACAGTAGAAACTATCAAATACAGTAGAAACTGATAGACTGTTAAAGTGTGTGCCCCCCTCAATCTGTGCTACATTGCACAATAATAACGTTGATGTATTGAAGTTTGTTCTTACATTAACTGCCATTGTATGGGTGTGTTCTGTGTGTGTGTGTGTGTTCTGTGTGTGTGTGTGTGTGTGTGTG